>JAWDGP010006361.1:35000-76649 GCA_033675545.1 Elysia crispata | reverse complement strand
AGGGGTTTCAAAATATTTACAGCCAATCACACGACTCGTCCGTAGAAAAAAGTCCGAAGTCAGCAAGTAAAATTTGCAAACTGTTTAATCCAACATAAGAGCTAGACTATACAATATCTGTAAGTTGACTCAATAATCAGTCATTGAAGATAGACTTAAAACAATCTCTCACTGTAGACTTGATGTTGACTCACTGTAGACTCGATGATGTTGACTGACTAAATATAATTTGGATTCTTATTTATACAAAATCTCGTCGAATCATCCAGAAAAGGAATTACATAAATCATAAGAGAACATTCTCGGTACACGTCATTAGCAATTAGCAACCAATCAAAACAAAGGTAAACAAGGGGTGAAGAGATCATTTCTATGCTAGAACCTCTGTGCTAGAACTAAGTCGGAGATTCGAGAAAAATCTTGACCGTACAAGTACGGGCTGTGTTCAATAAACAAAACTAAGTTCTTAGGCTTGAAATACAAACGTTAAGCAACCAAACAAGATAATGTACATAGATCTAGCCGATCCGCTACCCAAAAGTTACGCACCAAAAAAGGGTGAGGAAATAAATAGATCAACTTATAGTACAATGCGTTACAACGTCCTTATAGAAATTTAACTCTAGCGGCGACATTAGAAAAATAGGGTTTTACAACAGATACATAGAATGATGATCTAAAGCCATTTTCGGTTTATCAAGGCCTGGAAACAGTGACTCTTTCAACCTAAGATTTTCTGATTATAGCAATAGAACATTTTTCCTTTCAGCATGTAGAGTACGTTTTTTTCCCCTGAAACCCTTTCCTTGATTCAAAAGTATATAAACCTATATATATGGATCTACATTCTCGAATTTGTCTCGGGACAGAGATACCCTGTAGAAATTTGAACTTATTGATGGTGATCCTTACAAGAACGACACAGGATATTAAGTTGGTGTTATATTTTTTGTGTGAATTTGGCATTTTTATCTTTTGTTGATTGTATTTGTGAAAATCAAATACAGAGTGTTACTGTTTATTACATCGAAATGGCAGATAATGTTGATCTTTGCACATTCTTTACCCCATTCTTGGGTTATTGAAAAAGTTAACAAAATCAAAATGGAAATGTAAAGGCTTGCAAAACTCACAGAGATCTGCTTAAAAAACAGATCTGGAAGCTTCCACACAAAAGAGCCAAGTAAATGTAAGGAAAATAATGATTCAAGTCATCAAGCACTTTCGATAAGGACTTAAACCATAAAGAGTTATTTTGATGATCATGTTAAAAGGAAAATTATTTATCGAAAAACAAAAATTTCACTGAGGCGTTAAAATGTTTAGAAAATGTTTGCTTAAAATGCAGCTCTAGATTAATACAAAGACAAATGAAATCCTCACACTGGTTGTTGCGCTATTTCAGGAAAAGTTTCTAACTCCCGCGTATCAAATAGAGAGAGAGAGTGAGAGAGAGGGAGAGAGAGACAGACAGACAGACAGAGAGACAGATAGAGAGACAGAGAGAGAGACAGAGAGAGACAGAGAGAGAGAGAGAGAGAGACAGAGACAGAGACAGACAGATAGACAGACAGAGAGACAGTCAGAGAGAGAGACAAAGAGACAAAGAGATAGAGAGAGACAGAGCCAGAGAGTGGTAGAGGTAGTGAATTTGATAAATTTTAAGATTAATTTTTTTTTCTAATTTTCTCGCATTCGCCCCAACATGTTAGCACTTATGCAGATTTGCTACATCTTCCGTTAATAGATAATATCACGGTTCGGAAAAAAAAAAGATTTTATTAGATCTAAAAAGGAGTTTTCACACCATCGTCCGAAAAATGAAATAAGACACAACATAATATCTTCACATTGCAATCAGAAAGAAGAGGAAAATTGTGACTTTCTCGGCTGATGTTACGGGAAGATAATGTCAAACCTGGTAATATTCTGAACAATGAGGATGTAGGTTTGTTTCCATCCTTGATTGCCAAGTCTCAAATAATGTTGTTGTTTCATTCCCGTTTCTCCAAGTGGCGCTTAAAGAAACTGCCACTTTATTAAACTAGAGCAATTGTGTAAATAAAAGTAATTATCACCTGGTCTAACTAGCTGTCATCGCCTGTTTTTGTTTCTGATTGTTCTTTATATTTTTATAATTTTAAACGGTGGGCATATCATCTGGTTATTTTTTTAACGTTCTTTTGGTTATCTCACCTGACAATGTTAATAAACCAACGGTCGAAATCTTCTTTACTGTTTTTACTCCGGCTAAATAGAGCTAATGAAATTGTTACAGAAAAAAAAAGAAATCAGAGTAGAGAAATGTATTCAGACACGGAATAAGAGATGGGGAAAAAAGACAGAAAACAAGATCAATACGGGACAAAGATGGTCATTCAGAGGAAAAGAGATTAAGTGTGATTATTATTTTTTTTTCTTTTCTTAAGTTCTTGAGGTTTCAATTACGTTGCACTCTTGATCATTATATTTTTTTTTTATTATTTGAAGAAGAAAACTATTACATATGATTTTCTTTGTGGCGACATGTCTCGAGTCGTATATAAGTTTCATTAAGGTCTTAAGATGTATACCTTAGAAGTGAGTACTATTTGGTTTTAATTTTTCAATAATTGAAAATGAAATATAATTATATTTATTTAAAAAAAAACTGCAAAAGTATGCACACAGGGACATACACAAACTTTCATCTTGGTGTATTTTCAAGTTTTCCGGAACTCTTTTCCTTGACGTCATTGAATGAAGAGCTGAGAAATAGAGAGGAAGGGAAGAGAGAGAAGGTAGGATGTCGCCAGGATAAAATAATACAATCATGTACAATTAAAAGGGTCTGATGAGTTCTGTTTGTGGATTGAAAGTTGGTTACAAGTGCACACACTACATGTAATTTTAAATTTTGTAATTCTGTGAAACAGACAACTGTTGCTTGACAACTTAGAAGCCAAACATATAGCTGTAGTACCTGCGTCACAAAAAAGCAAATATTTAGCACTTGTTTATGAATGTGCTAGCCTTACATGATTTTGATTATTTTACAATATTTTTGGACAATCAGGATGCTATTGTTCTTCTCAAGAACCTTGTCCAGTATTAACGGCCAAAAGATACTGTCATCAATGATATCAAAGATTAAATTCACAGTTACAAAATTAAAAATTTTAATGAACTTGCTTTCAGTAAACTTGTAAGTTCTGCTTAAAAAAAAAAAGAAGAAGAAATTTTGGCAATGAGAATTTTAAAGCAATGAAAAATTTAAAACTGAGAAAAAGTCAGCTTGTTAGTTTGAAATATTAGGATTTTTTTTAATATTACAAAGTTAAAACGCGTTTGTCCTTTCTCTCTTTTTTTAGCATTACATTAAAAGTAATTTTGTGATAGCGTTTTTAATTTGATTATTCTGCTCTATATCTATTCATTAAATATGTCATAATGCTTATAAGAACACTTAAAAGCGAAAAATATTACATTTTTTTTGCAAAATGGTCTCTAACTTCTACATAAATTAGTTGTTCTTAAACTTGTATGATGTAACCTTTTTTATTTATCTTAGTAATATTTGTTCTTGTGAGATCAAATTCTCACTCAATAAAGATTTAGTTGCCATGTAGGCCTAACATGTTTAGTGTAAAGAGGAGTTCAGTCTATAAATTCATTATTCTAATTTTAACAAATAATTTTATCTCTATTTACATGTAGATGCAAACTTTTCTGCATTTTTTTACGATAAATCAAAGTTATGCATGAATTACTGTCCTGGTATACATTTTTACACTCAGACTTTCTTTTTCTTTTTTTAGCTGCCTTCTTTCTCGGTATAAAAACAAAAAGCTAACATGACGAAAGTTTATAGTTCTACCTTATTTGCAAGATGCAAACTAGTATTTATCATGTTGATAAAACGTCTATCTATCAAGCTAGTGTTAAGTGTAAGCATGGCTTCTAAAATAGCCTGGAGGTTTCAAGTAGCAAACATTTAGCTGTTGTCTTGGCACAGGTCGGTAAAGCAGGAACAAACTTAAACAATTTTGTCGGTTACAGATATTTAGATACAGTAACATATGCTATATTATAGCTTTATTGAATGCATTAATTTACTTTTCCCAAACGCAAATCAGCAAATCTGTAGAGGGATTTTTATTCCATTTATCACACAGTAGAGATCTTCATATCTAGAGATCTGTATGTAGACTGAAAATGAAATTACGCTACCTTACGCTGGGTATTGTATTTTTGTATCTGCAAAACTACACCTGCAATGATGTTATTAATTAGTAAGGGCGCAGGACTTCTGCTTGCTTGTGGTTTATTGTCTGAAAGGAGACTTTATTCATGTGGTTCCTACTTTTCCTAAGTATTTATCTCATTCTTTTCTTCTACTCATGGCATTTTTAGGAATGGAAATTATGCTATTATCACTATTTTCCTTTTTAAGTTATCAAGTTTATATTCCGAAAAAGCTGAAAGATTTAATGAATGTTGTTGCCAATGCAAATTTGAGTTACTATCCCGCCCCCCTCTCTAAAAACAGAAGCTAAAAATACATTCTTATTTTTAGCTAGGTTGGATTCGAGCAACACTCATCATGGGTTTTAAGATTTCCTTTGACCGTTTCTTCATAAAATCACTATAAAAACTTTCTTTAATTCTTTGCAAATACTTTCTTTGTACAAGAATAATGTCTAATGAGTCCTCGTCAGAAATTATACTGCATCCACTTTGGTTCGTTATATGTGTAGAAATTTGTAGACTAATGGTTTTGACTGACCCAGATACAACAGGGACAGCCAGACACTGTTCATACGTTAGCCTGTCCAGTAAAACAGACCGCATGGACATCAGGCCATAATAGTCATCACCGTTAGAAGGTCAAAGAGAGACACGAAGAAGGCAGAGTTGCTATTTAGATTTTTCAATTGGAGTTGGAATTTAATGTTTTTTAAACACAAAAAGATCTAATGCCTTCCTCAACCATCTATTCGTTTACTTCGAAACACGTTATAAAACACAGAGACTTTGAGATATAAATAAGTAGTAGATTTATTACACTCCAGAAACTCACAGTATCGGTACGGTGTCTTGCTTAAAATATAAAATTAAAACCTTTAAGAAGAGTCTCTCGAGCATATAATTATACGCTAACAACAACACATTCTAGGCCAGACTTTTCGCCTCACTTTTAAGGCACGTAATATGCAACAAAAAATACAGGATTTATCATGTCAAGCTTTTATTGTAAGCGATTGTACAAAAATATGGTACGCAATATTACAGCCTTAATGAGACATATCCTTTCTAGATTCCAGTCATATCTTGACTGACCTTTCTCAAGTTTTGAAAACATCATCAAAGGATTTTTTCTTTCTTTCGCTCTCAGTCTCAGTTGTGAGATACACTCTCTCTGTTGATGACTAATCCGTTGGCTGATGGCTTACACATAGACTCAAATTAATTGTGTATTTTAGCTATAGTAATATAAAGTAATAAGAATTATTCATAATGTAATAATGATACACAGTCATAATAATCAAACATTTAAAAACATGGTCAATGCTACTACTATATTTTTTTTTAGGAATGGTTTTATCCTACCTCCTCCTATGGGGCACTGGGTAAAGAGAGTGGTTGTACCTTTGGAGAGAGACAGTCGTATTACCCTGGTTAACTGCAGGATTTACTGGTCAACATCACTCTACAGAGCTCATGTCCTGCTCCAAGAAGTGGCAGTGCTTGCATTGACCACATCTGGTCTCGTCTGATCTGCTTAACAACCTGAACGAATCTGAGGGTTTTACCCGAAAGAGGATATGCTGCCCCTAGAGTGCACCAAGTCTTGTGCAGGAGGAAAGCAGGAAGAGTTAGCCAGGTACAAGGCTACAGACCGACATCCAGGCACAAAGAGTTCGATAGTTTAGCATCAAAGTGTGTTATAGACTTAAAGCGCGTCGTTCGATAAACCAGAGAGGATGCAAATCAGCGGCAAGCCAACCTAGAAGAACGTAAAACCTCACCGTGTGCAACACTCAAAACTCTCATGGTTTGCAGCCACAAGAAGAAAGTAGGATCCCTGCGATGGGAAAATCCACTGTAATTAGTCATAGAAAAGAGGATCTGGCTAGGGTGAGAACACTGAAACCGCGACATTTTAAAAACCCCTAGTAGAGGCTGATGCTGATCCCTCCACAATCCAAAACGAGTCCTTAAGCTACGGTAAATGGTACGTTTGAACTTTATACCAGGCTGAGAAACTGGAAAGCCTCATAATGGAAGCAGGAAGCATAAAACATCTTAGGATATTAAGAAACACATTATTTGGGATCTGGTGTCAGAAAAAAAAAAAGATAAATAGACTGTGGTTTTCTCTGGTGGCGATGAAAACAAGACACTATGTAGACATTCCACTAAGCGGTGAAGGTATTAAATGTTTAAAAGGATTGTGGTCGTTCAGTTAATGGTTAATAATGAGTAAAATCCAAGCAATACCGTTTAATACCATCATTATTCAAGCATACGCCGTCACAAGTCACCGTCTAGAAGAAAACTTTGGTATTTTCTATTGCTGATATACTCATCCTGCAAGAAGCAACCTTTAAGTACATCCTTATCTTGATTTTAATATCAATGTAGTCATATCTGCAAGAACCAAAAATCGTCTTATCAGAAGTTGAAAAATGCTGAAAGAAATTACAAATGAAAAGGTAGCAGGTATTGATAATATCTCAACAAAAGAATAACAAGCAAAAGGATAATTTGGACTTCACAAGCAGTCAGAAAATTGCAATGCTGTGTATAGTTCAGTGTACATACCACAAGACCTAAAAACATCAGTTTTTTCACATTACTGTCAAAGAAACCAATAGCTGTTGTATGTTATAACATTAAAACGATAAGTTTCATGTGTTACGCACTAAAACTCTTACGCGCGATAAGATCAAAAATAATTTTAAAAACATATGACAAATGGGTTAGTGAGGAGCAAGCAGACTTTTGAAAAAGATAACGGCACAGAATCAGAATGGTTAAAAAAAACAAAACAAAGCAAAAACAAACAAACAAAGAGACATAAATGAAAGATGTACTTCCTTGTTCATAGAGACATTTGAGGCTGTAAAACAGGCATAACTAATGGACTGTGTAACGAGAACAATCATAGACGAGAGGGATATCATTTTAAATGGGAATCCGTACTGGCAACAAATCACAAAAACGGCTAAGGAACAAAATACCAGAAAAAAATGAAACTAAAAGATCAATCAAATAAGACTCTATACAATCTCAAAATCTCTTTAACCATCACACACAAAAAATTTTTTACAACTGACCAAATTATTGACATTAAAGTGCAGAGGAGGCGGGGAGAGTGAAGAGACCAACATTAACAACAGCAGTTACGCATTTGTTACTATCCTACTTGCAGAAATGAAGAAGACTATTACAGCATAATAAACATTGTAAAAGCAAAGATGAAAAGTATGGCTTGCTTATGATTATCAAGGAAACGAAAAGAATTATCTTCTGAAAAAAGCAAAAATACCTCTTTCGCCAACATTTACACAGTACAGAATTTAAAGACGACTGAACAGCTCCATAAAAGGTGCCATTCAGAAGGAAGATGGTAGAATTGAAAAAGAAGGAGAGAGTAATAGCATAATTTGCACAATTACCTTCGAAAGAACTTACAAAATGATACATATTGTCCTCGGGCCTGTATGAATGTGAAAAGTACTTTGGGCAAAACCAACTGCACAATAGCCTGCAGAGGACTAGCATAGAAGGAACAATCGTTTCGGCAGGAGAAGGATGAGAATAAGCTGGACATCGAGGCTTATTCTGGAGAAGCTGTCAACACCATCGGTAAACTGGCACAAAATAGACAGAAGTGTCGAATCCTGAACTTTATACCCGGGGACGAGATGGAGCATCGGCAACGTTAGTCGGACAGTGTTAAAGTTAAGTAATCCATCTCAAACGTCGGTAAAATATCACTACATCATTACATAGACAAGGATTTTGGAATTAAGAATGTTTAAGCTTTAAGTTCAACTTTTCTTGTAGGTTTTCTGACCTACAATTCAAACGTCGGACACGTCCATTGCTCATTCTTTACTCAAGTTTTTTTTTTTTTTAATTTAAATTAGTTTAGTACTGAAAAATACATATTTTTGCTTCGTGAAATTAAAAAAGTTGATATCTTTTAAAATCCATCTTGTTTTAAAATAGGATGTCTCATGAAGCAGGTATAGATTTTTTTATGAAACACAATTTGTTAATCTTGTATTATTATAACATAGTTTTACGAAGTAAAATTTTGTTGGAAGCAAATTTACTATACAAGTTCCAAATACAGACCAATCTTAGATTAAAAAGAAAGACCTGAATATTTTTACATCAATTGATAACATCGCTGTGTCTAGAAATTTTCTCTTCGTATCAATACTTTTAGGCCTTTGTTATACTTTTTTTTCACAGTCTGAAAATCAAAAGATCATTAAATGAATTTTTCAAACATTCCCGTGTTTAAAAAAAGGATGTTAAAAAACGTTAATAATAAGCCTATTACCTTTGTCGTTTAACAACTTTAGAAGAAGCAAAACAATGAATTTACAAGTTGGTTGACATATTTTATCGAATAAGAACTATAACAATTGTACTATAGTAACTTGCAAAAATGAAATGGACTATTTGATGATATTAAAACAGGGTTTTTTTATTTGTTGATTGGGCTCTGGAATGAAAATTTTAACCAATATGTTTCTTGTTCAGCCACTATTTGTAGCTCTCTTTTTGAACCTAGCTTTTGTTATCCAAAGCACTATGATGCTGTTTCTTACACTGGTGTCCTTCTCTCTTTTTGGTTCTTTTTGTCATTTTCATTCTCTCTGCCTGTCCCTCAAGCACATTCACAGTCTCTTTCCAACACACAAAGACGGGACAAAAGCCAAGTGAGAACGCAATGATAAAAAAGTTGCTTCAAAGCAAAACTGGCGACAAGACATATAATTATGTAAACATTTATAACTGTGAGTACAAAAAACATTCAAAAGTGCGCATCAGATCGACATAGAATAAAACAATGTTTAACCTAAATTGAACTTTTAAGGGATTAAAAAAATATAATTGAATCAATAACAAGTTACTCATCATTGTTTTGCTGAGGAAACGGTAAAGTACAAAGCGCATGTGTATACATTTATTGGCAGGAAGGTAGTAGATCTTTGTTGTTTAACCTTACGTTTACCGAAGGATCTTAAACAAGGTTAACAAGACATTAATTACTCTTTTGTAATGAAAATAATTACATGTATTATTAAAGAGTAGCATCAAGTTTAATACAAAAGGCTCTGTTCTTGGATTTATTTTTGCCTTTGTCCAATTTCTTTTCTTTTTCTTTCTTGTATACATCAATCTTTAATTCATTGATGTCTCCCTGGGAAAAGAAATTAGAATCCATGTTGTTATGACATCAATAATTGAAGGTCTAAAAATCCTGGTTTGAAAAATTATCATTTTTTTAATAGTTCCAAAATTATCTAAAGCAAGTATTTTTTATTTATCTGACACTTCCATGTCGTCTTTTTATGATAAGCGCTTCATAGCTTTTACACGACTTTAATTTGATAGCTTCATGAGGATTGCCTCATAGAAGATTGACGATTTCTAGATGTAGTTTAAAATCCTTATAAAAAAAAAAAGCGAGGCAATATTGAATATTCTGGATATTTCATTGTCCCTTTTTTCCATTGAATATCGAAAAATATGAAATATAATGAATACTTTTTAAAGGACTTAAAAGTTGTTTAGCATTTGCATAGTGTCGTAAAAATCGCCATTAACATAACCAGAAGAGAGCAATAACTGTTTTATACCACATAGTGTTATAAGCATATTTATGATGTAAAAATTTAGAAGGGTGCGTATGCCAGAATCTTCCATCGCGGGCTACTTACAAGGTTAAAAGATGTGTCGTGCAACCCCACTCCCGCGTCACTTCTACAATGATAGAACTAACATAAACAAACCTTATATAGAATACAACTATCCTCTCACCTGGTGGACTTGCGACAAAGAAAGTTTGCTCTGGCTCATTGGGTAGAAGACACAGGAAGAGCTACATCTGCGTTATTAGCTGTAACAGATGTTTGTTCTGTCTCCTTGAAGTGTCGATGTTGATCTCTTGCAGGAAGGTGATCTGAGTTACAATAGAGGCCAGGCGCTTCCTCTTTCTCCTGGATTTCTTGACTCGATTTTCCGTTAGGACATCTGCGTGGCTTCCTAGAGGCATCTTTATCGTTCTGCTTGACATTTGAGGCTAATGGCATCTCGTACTCTCCAAAATCTCTCTCCATATCCAGAGGTGTGGCGTACTGGTCAAGCTCGTTATCGTTGACACGGCAGCCTAGAGGTGAGAGTTCCACGGTTTCATAATGTTGATTCGATCCTCTTCTGGTAAATAAAACAGGTTCTGGAGCTAATGGTGGGTTCTGAACGTGCACTAACTCTACTCTAGCACTACAATCTTCAAGGGGAGATCGATGTGGCTGGTGTCTTGTAGCCATACGGAGTCTGAAATAAAAAAGAGGGAAACAAGACTTATCTAATGTAATGTAATGAGACGGAGCGATAACTTTTTTTTAATTAACATTGTATTGACACATACAAGTGTTATGCAAAGAAAAGGAAGTTTAGTGAACTGTTATACCGCTTTCTAAAGACTAGTGCTTTCTGAGAGAGGCTTAGGGCACGCAAAATAAACTCTTTACGTTCGACTTAATTTTTTTTCCACTTTAAGACACCACTGAAAACATAAAAAAGGGAATAAAACAGAGGGGTACAAGAGTAAATTTAATCATGAGATAAGGTAGTAATTAAGCATATTGTATTTATTTATATTACGCGACTCCTAACTGGTTTTAGGTCTTTCCAAAAAAAAAAGTTCACTATTAAACCCCCACCTCGATACAAGCAATCCTACAATCACAGCACAAGCAGCAGCAATAACAAGAACAACAGCAAAAAACAGGGTAGGTGAGATGCTTTTTGATTTCTGTCCTGTTCCTTCATCAAACCGTTGACTTACTGGAGTAAAACAAGAAACATGGGTAAGTTAAAATCAAACACTTCAAGCAAAGCCTTTGGTTTTCTAAATAAAATTTCGAAAAGAAAAAATTATCTTTTCAGAAAATAACTTTTGTTAATGTTGAACAAAGTATTCAAATCCTATTCTTTAATGATTCTATTTTTAGGAACGTTTTGTCTATCTAATGACGCCTTTCATAAGGTCTACAATAAGAGGTGGTGATATTTTATTTCTTCAGAATTTAAATATGGATTGAGGGATACGCGATGACTATAACCTAAAACAAAATAGATAAAGTCTTAAATGATAGCCGATAATCTGTTTCAGCATACAATCATATGAAGAGTCATCTAAATTAATCAGCCTCTTATTTTATAAAGTGATTATGACCCATTGCCAAATAAGGCATATCTGTATACGTCACTGCAGTACTTGAGCCATAACGTTATGTCTAAACTACGGTTCTATCTGTAATTTGGCACATTTATTAAATGTAAATAATCAACAGCCATGCAAAATTTTATTTTGATTGATCAATTGATTTTTATTTTACAGACTTCCAAACTATGAAATCGATACTAAAATCGACTGTGAAAATATATTATGAAATAAACCTTACAGGAAACTGCACTCCAAAATCATTTTATGAAGGCTTCAAAGGTTACTTTTCTCTCCTGAGACATTGGAAGGAGTGTAGCCATGGGTTCCAATGCTTTTTTACTGAACAAAAATCGTTGATTATGTCTTACGGGTGTTTTAAAAATTCCTAAAATAACATAAGATTTTCCCGTCAAATACACCTAGGTGTTTGAATCTACCAAAATCTACTACATGTCTAAGAAACTAGCTCTTTTTTTTTAAACCATGGCGAGGAATTCAGTTGGGTTGAAAAATAATCTTAAAGCCCCCCCAAAATAAGTGGTCGGGGGTTGAGTCTAGTCTTATTATCGCCAAAGTGCCATTTCGTGTCAAAAATCGTGACGAAAGTTATGCGAAAAAAAAACAAAAAAAACAAAACGGACAAAATATTAACAACCTCATTTTTTAATTATACATTTTCTGGATATTTCCTAATTTTAAGAAAAGTTGTTTTGAACGTCCGTTTGCCTTGTCGGATATTACTTTCGAAAAAAGATCTCGCGAGACACGATGACCTTTCGCATTTTTCGCGTCAAACTAAGAACGGCTCTTGAGAGTTAGTCCGACCGGTAGATCTACCCTGCATAACATCGCATTCAAAGTCTCTCAAATCTATCTTCACAGGTGAGTTATGTTTAACGATAGTTTTTTATTTCGCTAAGACTTCTTTTCTCTTTTCATAACATAAACTTGTTTTTGGATAACTTACTAAAAATTTAAGGAATTGACTATACTGTCATGGCGTCTCACTCGTCATTTTTGTGTAAGTTACTTGGAAAATGTAGATCTAGATAATTCATCTCAAGAACAGGCATCCATCAAGTTCTGCATAGTCGTATTCTTTGTAACTTGGAAAGTATTAATATAAATTTTCGGTTTTTCTTATTGTTCTCACAAATATAGGATCTTCTCTCACTTAACACGATTTGACAAGATTGTTTTCATGTTAAACCATATTTCTCGGAAAAGTTATGAATAGGTTCAGATTTAAAGAAAAGTCATGGCTTTTTTTAAGAAGTGTAGACAATAAAGCTAGAACAGTTCTCCTTATCTTTTGAAATTTATATTTAGTTTTTGAGCCAATATGTTTGTGCATTTATTAGAACTGTGAGATAACTTTTACAAAATTGAACAGGAATAACTTCTTTGTCAATTTGTGTAAGTTTGATAGATCTAGATCTAGATCTAGTTTTTGGAGAAGTGCAGGAAACCTGCATTTTTCATTTTGTTTTCTTTTGAAAAGTTCTATGAATGATACTATGTGGCTTTTATATCTACATATATTACAGTAGTCAAAGGTTTAAAGAGAATATGCTGACAAACTTTCCCAGGATTGCTACAGGAAATTGTTTTCTTTGAAACTGATTTGGCTAAATTAAGCAAAATGAAAATTATAAATATCTAGATCTAGATCATAATGCAAAATCCATATATGAGAAAATTGTATCAGTTTATGACAGGAAATAATTTGTTTTTAACTCATTCAAGGGTAAGATTGTGCAAAAAATATAAAAAAGGGGGGGGGGGAGATGTGCTTGTCTTTTTATGTAAGTGAACAAATTCCAAGAAGAGTAAATAAATTATTATAATTTCTCTCCTGCTTCATTTTTATAAGTGTGCCAAAACAGCAACTTAATTTTAATGTTTAAATATTGATAACTTAAAGAAGGTTTTCAACAATCTAGATCTAGATCTAGGTGCAAACTTTCAAAGGATTTAATCTATAGAGCACTGTTTTCATCATGTCAGATAGCCACCATTCCTGAAAGTAGTGCAAGTTCCTATTTCTGGAAATTAAGTTATTATTTTCAAATATTATTTCTTAAAGTTTATTATATTAGTTGTTGGAATTAAACAGTGAGAGATTTGTAATGTTTTAAGTACCGGTATTGGGAGATATTTCCTTAAGTTTTTGGAAAACTGTTTGGGAGTAGTGGTCCAGTTGTAATGCTTATTTCACAGTCTAGTTTTGATTTCTATGGATAGAATGAAATGCTTTTTATAATTTAATAAAATCCACACACCGCATACTGTTTGTTGTTAACATTAAACCATTCACACTGTTTCACAAGATGAAATCTATGCAGCTACCTCTTAATTGGACAATATGTTTAATAATAATGGTTTATCACTCAGGACAACTTTTACCAAAGTAGAAGGAGAATTTGAACAATATTTTTTTTATTTTTTTATTATCCAGATGACAGATGACATCAATCATGCAGCAGACAATAATACAAACCCTTTAAAGCGGTTACCAGTGCTGGTAAGAATTTTATTCAAATTTCCTCTTGAATAATCATTCAGCATTATTTTTTGTCTAGATATTATGAAGACTATTACATTTACCCTTTTGACAAACAAAATTTTTTGTCTTTAGCACAAGTAATCAAGAGGTCAAGGATTTTTTCACTTCCATCTATTCTTGTTAAGTGTAGCAGTTATTACTGGTATTTGTTAGTATCATGTATGATAGTTATCCATTTTAGAAGTTTCACAATCAAAACAGCTCTACTCCACCTATAGTAAGAGCACCACAGAAAATTAAAAGGTCAATTTAATTTCTATAAAATCCCTTCATGCACACAATTTTCCAATTCTTGTTTAAAAATAAAAAAAGCAAAGAAAAAAAAAACATCGCTTGGAGGAGAAATTATGTAAGACTTGACTCCTCCTTTTTTGTTGTTGTTTCAGTTTCTACCCAAGTGTTATTAGTCAAGAAGCTAAAAAGAATCTAATCCTGATTTTCGTCTCTAGAATTGCTATTGCATGATTTTAGATTTGTCTTTAGAATACAATTGAAGCCATCTAGAATGGTACCTTTCAATAGTCTCTTTTTTTTTCTTTTTCAGTGAACAGTTTTTCATGAATTTATGGCCAAAGAAAAAGAAGCTTGTTCGTCCAAAGAAAACATCCAAAAGCCAAGCATGAGGCAGAATACCGTGCCAGGCTAAAGACAGATGCTGAAAAATGGGCAGCCTATTGCTTGAAGCAGAAATTACTGGTAAAGAATTGTTGGGGCAACTTAAAGCAGGAGCAGGAGGAGGAGCAAAATATAAAAAGCAGTATGACTATGAGATACAAATTGAAAAAGTCAATGACTCTACTAAAGTGTGCCTGAAGCTAAAAATATTCAGCTTGAATATTACAAATCATTTACATTGTAGTTGTGAAGCTGAAATTTTAATTTTATTTGGTCGATTTTTCTTTAGTTGAACCTACAAAATATGTTTGTTGATATTGTTTACAGAAATGCATATTATATGATTCAAATTTAAGGTGGTTCCATGATACCTGAAGAAAAATTCTTCTTCAGTTCTGTTAACATTTTTGACTTTTAAAGCATATGATTTGAAGTTTTTAAAATTGACTTATCATCAAATAGTAGTTGCTACAAGGCTTCTCATTTCATCTGGGATGCAAGACATATTACATGTTTAGGTGTCAATGAAAAGCCCAATTTAAACACAACTTATCAATAACATTTCTCAATGCAAATTAGAATGAAGAAAGGTCAGTTGAAATGCATCTGATGCTTTATGTCATGAATGAAATTTTATTTTTGGTGGATTGTATGAAAAAATACTTAAGTGACAAGTTTGGTGTATGCATAGTTCAATCTCATTTGATTTAAATAAATGTGTACTTCATAAAATCATATTTTAAATAGGAGTTGTAAATTTTCATTTTATAATCGTAGCAAATGTATACATGCTTACAAAAAGGCCCATTCTTTGCAACTTTTTTAAATGGAGGGGAAATATCAAATTGGATGAAGTGATTATCATTATGATTTCTTGCTTTTTATTTCTGTATGACATACATCTCCTCTTTTTTGAATTATATGAATTATGTGTCCACTGCTTGGAAAGTACTAATGTGTGCAAAATGCTTGTTTTTAGATAAAAGAGCAATACTGTCTACAATATAGTATACCAATAATTTATTTTTATTTTCATGATGCAACATAATTTCAATAAACTTTCTTTGCATAGTTCTTTATTTTTTTTAAATCTTGGACATGATCAGTGTTATGGAATTTGTTAAAGAGTTGCAGTTCATTGTTTGTTTATCAGTTCTTTCCATTGTTCGTTTTTGACCTGACAATTTTTCATGAAAATTGAAACTTAACAAAGATATTAACAAGAAAATAGAACCTCTTCCATTATTTTTTGTTTGTTAAATCATTCTTGAGTAGTTGAACTTATTAGCAGAGAGTGGCGTGACTTCTTTACATTTTGTTTGTTTTTTTACATATATTTTTTGTGTTTATGTAGTTTTTTTTTATAATGGTACAGTATAATGAATAGAAGGATACAAATAATTTTGAACACATTCCCAAACAATAACCCTGAGGGATAAGCAATTTTAGACTAAAGAAACATTACACGTAGCACTTAATGATAAATTTATGAGTCTGTGGAGTACTTCCAAATAGTACGGGGTCTGATATTTTTCATAATATACTCTTACAACATATAATCCTTAAAAAAAAATATTAGTTCAATTAAGAATGTTTTGACTATGAGCGCTTGAAAAAGATGTTTTTTTCTTGTTATTTTACGTATCAAGAGGAATTTCTGGCTAGAATGAAGAAAAAACATCTTATTTAAGCTTTTATTTTAAGTTAAAAGATTATTGCAACTTTTTTCGCTTTAAATGTATCCAAAATAATTATGGTTATTATTGGAGTAAAATATCAATAACTCCGTTTAAATATTGCGTAATCAATCAAGGGCAATAACTCTGCCAATACAGAAGTACTTATATAAAAAAGTACATGATATCTTCAACAAAGGTCTATACTAAAACTTTGCTTCTTTGAGTTTTATAGAAATGTCTATAACTTTCGAGATAAAGGCATGCCATATGGGCGTAAAATCATGATAGATCTAAGCTACCTGTATTTGGCTATGGGTCTTATATCACTATCTCGCTTGGTTTTAGTCCCGAATCACACAAAGAATTTAATTTTCTTGCCTCTTTTTCTACGGCACATGGGAGATTGGTCATCTTGTACACAGCCCAGGTAACAAGACCCGTCGATGTGATGACACGGGTTGAATTTTCCAACACACTGACCGCTGCATGTCGCGTTACAGCCAGGACCATACTTGCCTCTGGTACAGGCTGAGGAAGCCGACAGAATTGGAAGGTCATTGTCTTGTTTGTCAAACCCTTTTGCTTTTGAAATTAAATTGAGTTCAAATATATTCTGGTTATCTTCGAAGAGAGCGAAGACTGTGAATATATCGTAAAAAAAGAAACAGGGAAGACTAAATCTTTACACTTGGTTCTAAAATGGCGCATTTAACATTTTTTCCTTAGAATATTCGGTATAGAGTCAGTCGTTTATTGGAAAAATATATATTATCTATATTAAAAAAAACAAAAAAACTGAGTTTCATGCTGTGTTGAGTTTTTGGAAAAATGCAAGACACATGTTAAAAAAAGCAAGAAAACATATTATAAGTCACATACACTTTTTCACCTTCCTCACGGTCGGTTAGTATATCATAATTAACCTGTAATGTCGCAGAGTCAAATTTTTTACAACAATTTATCCCTTTTCTTAAAAACGAAAAGAAAAAAAATTGCAGCCTCTATCTGTCTCATTCTTTGCCACATTTAAGTTAAGTGTCTATGTACGCGTCCCTGTCTACCTTTCTGTCTCTTGCACTTCCACCTCCGTTCTCTTTCTATGTATTTCTTCTCCTCACATTAAGATTTAATATAATACATTCGCAGAGTATGAAAAACTAAAGTAACCGATATGGTACCAAGGTACGATAAATAAATAGATAAATAAATAAATATATATATATATATATATATATATATATATATATATATATATATATATGGTACATCAGGTTCAGATTGTACAGTTCAATTAAAACCATCAACAGTTTTATTATCGTTGATAGTTTATATTAATTTAAGATTTTGAATGCTTTTTAGCATAGTTGTGCTCTATATTTGACTGTTACACAACAAACAACTGGAAAGGGCAAAAGTTTACGTCATTTATGTGTTTCTAAATAGTTTCATTTTATAACACGAAAATTTGCATCCACTTCATCTAAAAACAGTTAGAGTAACTAACAATACATGAGTGCCATTTAAAGCAATATTCATTTTTTGTATACAGCTCTTGCTATTAACGAATAATAGTTTATTGAAAACCAGTCGTTAAGCCTTGTAAAGAGGGAATAACATAAAAACTTTTTTCTTCCTAATGTTGGAAAAACAATTCGAACTTTTGGATATTAACTTTAACCTCAAGGTAAATAAAAAGAACTAAAATTCAAAATGACGCCTAGAATCCTCCAGCAAAAGAATCCTCCTTTGATCATGTTTATAGGTCAGTAAAGGTTAATTAAAGAGAATTCCATTTGAAACTTTATCCTCTATGATCCGCTGGTGATCGTTCTCTAAACTCACTCTCAGAGCAGACACGACCTTGGTAGCCTGGTTTACAACCTTGGTCACATGACCCATCCGTCTTGTTACAAATGTGGTCAGATTCAGCACAGTTGATACTACAGGTCTTACCACAGTCAGGGCCATACGTTCCTGTTTCACATTCTTGGGACAGGAGAGCAGAGCAAATATTATTGCAGCCAACATTTGGTAGGATATTTTTAAATAAAGAAATAGACATTGTTTACAAAATGAAGTAAATAAATAAACAAAAACAAAACCCCAAAAAGGAAACTGCAATGGCAGAGAAAAGAAGTGTAAAATCAATCCCCTAGGATATGTGAAGGGCGAAACAAAGATAGAAGGAGACAAGGAAAAAAATATTCATGGAAAGAGAAAGGTGTGATAAAAATGCACCAAAAGCGGAGTCGAAAGAGATAAAAAAAAAACAGGAACTAAAAAGAAACAAAGAAAGAAAAACAGAACAATATCGATGAAAGCATTCAGAAAAGTGGGAATTCAATCATGGCAAATGCAATGAAATAATAACAAAATAATAGTTTTATTTCTGTGTTAAAAAAAGACAAAATAACGTTACTCTGTAAAGCAAATTAGTAATAAATCATGTAGTCTAGTTCCATTTGCTGTGAAACTTAACTCCATGTTGACCTCGTGAAACCTCACCTTTATGACAAGTGGGAGGCTGGAAGCCCGGTTCACAGCCTTGGTAACACTGTCCAGTCCTGAAGTCACACTCGCCAGCTGGTCCAGTACAGTGGTCACTGCATTTATTTACACACCCTGGACCGTACTGACCTCTGGGACAGGCTTTAGTGATAGGAAATACATTATGTCTGCGATTATCATAGTTTATCAAGACAGGAACGTGCTTATGTCGAACCGATATGATGATCATCTAAATCAAAATTACTATCTTTTAGTTATTTCGAGGGGGTTCAAGAAGTCTCTGGTCTGAGTAAGAAGGAATTCTTTCTACTGCATGTCACATGACACAGAAAGCAGTCCAGACAGAAGAACGATTTGGTTTGAAATCATGTCATACCTGACTTATTCACCAGACTTATTATTATTGTTTTCTTTAAAAAAAGAAAGTTCTATGTGCAAGTTAAAAAATAAAGGTCTCAGTAGGCCTACAGTGTACAGAGAGCAGAACTCGACTGTTCTCAAACCATCTAGACTAGTTTTACATGCTAAATAATACGATCTTTTACTTTTAGATTTCAAAGCAATTACAAAACGGTTTAAGATCTAGATCTCATTCCGTGTTTAGACATTATAAACATATGTAGATTCTACTTAAAGATAGAGAAATGGAGATACACATCTCGAGCATGCAAGTAAAAGGATTGATATTAGGAGACTTTTAAGCCTATTTAATAAACACACGCACCCGACACCGGCAAAAAGAGACCAGGGTCTTGTTCATAAACCTGGAAAATCTAGGCCCAGGTCTATTAATGTAAAAAAAAACAATATTACAATATTACACTCTTTTCGTAATTAAACCTGCACATATTTTTAGATAAGTCCTATACAATATATTTTTGGAAGATGTTCAAATTTTTTAGGTATCTGTCTCACAAAACACTTTATGGAAACTACATACATAAAGCCCACTACGACAAATCATGTTGTTGTTTTTTTAACTTACTGGTTTTACAGAGAGGGGGTAGGTGACCCACATCACATCCCTGGTCGCATGACCCGTCCACGTGATCACAGTTGTTGTCTACTCCAGCACAGTGGTCACTACAGTTGTCGGCACAGTGATGTCCGTACCGGCCTCTTGGACACACTGAAATGTATGTACAGACTAGTAAAACAAAACTAACTGCGCAGGACCAATATGTAAGAAAAATGATTAAAGCAAAAGAAAAAGAAAAAAAAAGATAAAAAACACAACAACATCTTTGGTTTACCCCAGAATACTTCAACCTGGATATTGCCGTTAGTATCAGTGGTCGATCTCCTAGAGAGAAATACAACTTTTCACATCTCAGTAGGGAATGAAATGTAGGTGACTTTAGAATATCTATTAGATCTTTTTTGGCCTATCTTAACCCATCATATTTCCGGTGTCGAAAAATAAAGTAGAATCTTTTTCTTTCAGACCATATCAATCTTATGTGCGAGAAGACACAATTCTAACATTTATAAGTATTTAAATCTGATCATATTATATTATGGTATCTTAAAGTGCATACCAAGCGAAGCTATCTTATGAAGGTGACGGACCTGAAAAGTTGTTACATGTTTAGGTTTTTTTTTACATGTTTTAAATGTATTATAACATTAAAAAAATTCGCTCTCAACAGACTATTTATGTCACTGCATTCACAAAAAAGCGGCAGAGGTATCTTAATTGTATCCAATAAAATTGACTGTTGTTTTAATGTCTCGTCTACGGCCTTGACCGGCTAGTGGTTCAAATTAAATTAAGGTGCAGAACCAAAAAGAAAAATTAACGAAAGAAAATATATCTGGCGTGTTAAGGATGCGTACTATCATGAATTAGTCCATATTATAATAGAAAGACACGTATCTTTTAAAATATTAAACTAGTATTAAGCTTATCTGGAGGAAAAATCTAACATTTTGAGCATGAAGATCCTTGATAACCTGGGTCACAACCGTTGACACAAAAACCACTGACGTGATGACAGGAGCTGTGGTTCCCTGCACAGTGGTTACTGCATACATCTTTACATCCTTCACCATAGAAACCATCGGCACATTCTGGGAAACAGAAAAACAAAATCTTCATAAAAATGTTTCCAAAGGCCAATACCATTGGAGAATGTCTTTTCAAGTCTCACCATGTTTAGTACTTGCAAGGTAATCAATTTAATAACCTGGGCAAGAACAAGATGATCAAGAAGAGAAAGAACAAGAACAAGAAAGAGGACAAAACAAGAAGAGAAAGAAAAAGAAAAAGAAGAAGAAGAAGGAGAAGAACAAGAACAAGAAATCCTTTGATATCTTATTATTTTTCTTATATATATATATATATATATGTATATATATAGTTTGAAGATAAGGTGGAATAATTGATGAGAGTGCTCAACTGTTGGAGCAATATATAAATATAGAAGATCTTACCTTAAATTTCCATGCATATTACACTTGTGTTTCAAGCTGTTGCCTGTACTCCGCTCTCTTCGGGTATGACTGAGGCGTGTTCGTTTGCGCTTGCCGTTCCGACCCTGTGTTGTTGTTTATTTTCGTTTCCGGGCCACTGATAGTTTTGTAGTAAATGTTTCTTCCGGTGGGGGCACGATGAAAATATTTCCCTTCTTTTGTTGAGGCTTGGTTTTGTGTGTAGAATGAAATACTTTTCTGCTATGCAAAGATTGCATCTGTTTGTCGCCGCCGAGTATGGCTGCGCTCTTTCGATTACAGCCCATGATAAGTGGTATTCGGTTTTAGATTCTTTAAGTTTCCATATGAATTCACTTAAAGTTGTGGCTGATTTCTTGTGGTGGAGTCGAAAGCTCGACGTGTGCTGATTGTATCTGGTTTTGAACTCATTTTCTGTAATTCCTATATAGGTGTCTTGTGTTTTCGAGGGTTTCTGTTCCACAGTTGCCTTGTAGACCACTCCCCTTTGAAGGCACTGGCCTTTGAGTGGGCAAGATTGTTTATCCCTGCAGTTGCAAGTCTTGCCTTGTGATTCCTTTACCTTTGTAGATTCAAGGACTGTTTTATTGTGGTTAGAAATGATGTGTTTCATATTCTGCATGCAGCTGTAGCTTAGCTTTACAGTGTTTTTATTTAATATTTTGTGCAGCTTGTTGTTTGTTGGGAAGCACGTGTGGAGGAGTCCGAAAAACATTTTCCTGATGTTGGTGGCGACATTTACACTGAATGGGGGGTTGAACCAGATGATGTTTCTCTTTCGTATTTTCTTCTTGTTTTTTTTTCGTCTCTTTTTTCATTGGGTGGTGTATTTATTTCGCCAGTAGTGTGATTATGGTTTGCTTTGGCGGCCTTGTCTTCCGGCTCATCGCTTTTGGTGTATTGTATTTGTTGTTTATGCCCGTTTGTCTGTAGTGCGGCATGATATGGCTTTGCTGCCTTGTTAAAAATATTGACATTAGCAGAGTTGTTTGAGAGGCGGAATGCGATCCCTTTCGACAAGTTTTCAATGATGGGGGGTGGATGGTTGCTATCACAGTGGATATAGTTGATTTCGCTGTTCGGTTTGTGGTATGGTTGATATAGCCCCGTATTCAAATTGAGGGTGACGTCCAAAAAATCTACCACCTTTTTATTCGCATCAGTTGTTAACAAGGAGAATGGACTAAACAGAACAACTGATGCGAATAAAAAGGTGGTAGATTTTTTGGACGTCACCCTCAATTTGAATACGGGGCTATATCAACCATACCACAAACCGAACAGCGAAATCAACTATATCCACCGTGATAGCAACCATCCACCCCCCATCATTAAACCTTGTCGAAAGGGATCGCATTCCGCCTCTCAAACAACTGTGCTAAGCTACAGCTGCATGCAGAATATGAAACACATCATTTCTAACCACAATAAAACAGTCCTTGAATCTACAAAGGTAAAGGAATCACAAGGCAAGACTTGCAACTGCAGGGATAAACAATCTTGCCCACTCAAAGGCCAGTGCCTTCAAAGGGGAGTGGTCTACAAGGCAACTGTGGAACAGAAACCCTCGAAAACACAAGACACCTATATAGGAATCACAGAAAATGAGTTCAAAATCAGATACAATCAGCACACGTCGAGCTTTCGACTCCACCACAAGAAATCAGCCACAACTTTAAGTGAATTCATATGGAAACTTAAAGAATCTAAAACCGAATACCACTTATCATGGGCTGTAATCGAAAGAGCGCAGCCATACTCGGCGGCGACAAACAGATGCAACCTTTGCATAGCAGAAAAATACTTCATTCTACACACAAAACCAAGCCTCAACAAAAGAAGGGAAATATTTTCATCGTGCCCCCACCGGAAGAAACATTTACTACAAAACTATCAGTGGCCCGGAAACGAAAATAAACAACAACACAGGGTCGGAACGGCAAGCGCAAACGAACACGCCTCAGTCATACCCGAAGAGAGCGGAGGACAGGCGACAGCTTGAAACACAAGTGTAGTATGCATGGAAATTTAAGGTAAGATCTTCTATATTTATATATATATATATCTTATGAATGAATACCCTACATGAGAAACAGAATTTCGTTAAATTTCGATATTGCTTTAACATTTTTTTTCCCTTTAAGTGACATCGGGAAAGATAAAGAGGCCTGCTTGTGAGAGAGACGGAAATGATTCGAGTCCTTAATTTTTGTTATGTAAAAACACAAATTGTCATATCAGGCGACTGGTGTGGTATTAGATATAATCTGAACTACTATGTGATTGGCCAGTTGAAGGCGAACGTCAAGGCCACCTAATCAATCCAACCGGTCGTCGTTACGCAATGCCATCAATACAGGGCTTGGTTAAATTTTTCCAAACTTTCAAAAACACGGTATGTTTGGAACCTGCCATAACCTGTTTCCAAAATTTAGATAAAAAGTCTGGCAGTTATTTGAAACCTTAGTTCCACCTAAGCACCCTTTACTAATAATATATATATATATATATATATATATATATATATATATATATATATATATATATATATATATATATATGTGTGTGTGTGTGTGTATGTAGGTATGTATTAAAGTTTTACTTACATTTTTCATAGGCCTACTCATGACATTCATGTTTCGAGCAGCGTTGATATGCTCTCTTCAGGTGAGTTGCTTTATACTCTGGTTGTTTCCAGTACTTGTTTTCTTTTGTTTCGTCTTTCAAACTTTTTATTAAATATATTTTAGGAGGTATTTGATGAGAAAATATCATTTACTCTGTTGAGACTTGTTTTTCTTGCTATGATGAGGTATTTTTCTTCGAGGCATAGGCTGTATTAATTTTTTTTTAAGAGGGAATTATGGTTGGGCTTCTTCGATGCATCTCCCAGAAAGAATAATTAGATGTTAGAAGCTTTGAAATACCAAGATGTGATCACAGAGAATTGTTGCTGTTCTTTTTAAGCATAAGTCTGAAAAAAAATGTGTATCGTAACTTGTCCTTGAGCTCCACAGTGGCTCCGTATAAAACTTCCTTTTTACGGTAGTTTACTTTTAACAAATATGATTTTTTTTCAATCTCTTGCAAAGTTTACCATCATTTATTTTTGTTTTGCATGACAGAAATGCTAATTATCTGTGAGATTACAGTTGTAACTTACTTTTACTTTTTTTTTGGTGTGTGTGTGTGTATGTGTTAGTGATGTAGGAGAGTTTGTTGTAAACGGGAAAAAATTCTCTTAAGAGTGAAAACAACTTTTTTTTTTTTTTTTGTGGCAGCATTATTAAGGAATGGAGGGTTGAACTAAGTAATTATCTTTTTTTTTATTTTTTTTCCTTCCTTTTCGTCTTTTCCACTCCTGTAACTTATTATGTTTTTTCTGATTCTTCTCTCAATTCGGATCCATGTTGCTTTAGGTGTTATTTCTCTTTTCTTTCAGACCGCAGTTTTTTCTTTTGTTTTGGAGTAGCCTATCTGTTTGTGACAGCTTCAGCTCAAGGTATCATTGTATGGTGCTCCTGCTACGTTGGAAGAGTTGTGGGAAAGTCGTATACTCTGCATTCAACTAGGTTTTCAGTAATGGAGTGTGGGTGGTTGCTTCGTTGTGTATGCAGTTAATTTTCTCATTTGGCTTTTTATTCGGAGGTTGAGTGTTACGTCAAAAACGTCTGCTCTTTTCTTGTTTGCCTAAATAGTGATATATAAAACGTTTTCTTAGAATACGTTGTAGTATATATATATATATATATATATATATATATATATATATATTTATTTTTTCGACATTTCTTGGTGACTGATTTATTATGGCTAGCCCTCCGTCTCTAATATAGCCCTACATCTATATTGAGGTCCTGTAGATGGCTGTGTAGGTACAGCCCGACAAGTCAGCGAGTTTCAATGCTGCCAACGCTTCCTAGGATTATGTCAAAAGCTCGAGGCTATTCTATCCAAAGGTTTCAAACTTTACCTGACGCTGTTTTCATTTTCTGGACAAGTGTAATAATGTGTATGTGTCTGCTGGATATTAATGAGGAGTTTGAAAGAAATGTAGAGCATTTTGGTGAAGATCAATTGAAATGCAAGGGTAGAACTCACAAATGTCGAAACGAATCATGGTCTGCCTGCTTTTGTCATTGATGTTCTTAAACCAATTTATAAGTAACTGTGTTTCTCCAAAACTCGACATTTGTTTTGCATTTAACTTCATGAAAGATTTTGTCGAATATTTCTTTTCTAAACCATTCAGATCTGCTTTACATGGATTATTATCAAGTTTATTAAGTGCAATAAACGCTTCTCGTTAAGCAGTTACATAAATTCTGTCACTGAAAGTTCTAGGTTTTTTTCAATGTTTTTGTCCTCTCTTTTGATCCCCTAAATTGTTGAATTCTTTGAACTTAAAATATATATATATATATTTCTCTTTGTTATTATTCAGTAGTTTTACATATTGGTCTTTATAAAGTTTGTCAGTCGTTTGTAGAATTAAAGCCATGTTTCTCTTTACTCGGTTTTTCCAAATCTGGATTTAGGAAGAAGAAAGTTCTCCATCGTAAATTTTCAACAATTTGTTTAGATCTCTTTATTGAGTGCTTGGTGTGTTGCTTATCAAAGAAAAATAGTACGCTTTTGTGGAGTAGTCAAAGTTAATTTGCTACTGCAAGTGCTCAAAATTATGGTCCAAACCTTAGACTTGATCTTGGTCTGCGTTTGCATTCAATGTGCTCCAAAGGTGCTCGATAAAAAATTAGTGAAGCTGTAAGGGAGTGCAGTGTGTAAAGTGTTTAACTAAAGAGTTCTGAGAAAATTACATAATATATATACGGAAATATGTTGAAAATTATTGTGTGGTGGTTTATTTTTTGCATCGATTTTTCCACTAAACTTAAGCAGAAAATTTATAAATTAAGGAAGAATGCCTTTTGATTAAAAGAAAAACCAGGGAGATGGGGACAAATTCATATTAAGTTCCTAGTATTAGGTAGCATTGTTTCAGAACAGGCTGAAAAGTAAAATGTTGCTTTTGTTGTTTTTCACATTTCCTAGTTTGAAATATTCTTAAGCTATTACAAATCGTTCTTAGTAAGACAAATGCACATTGTAATTCCAAGAATCAGGAGTACGGAGGCTCGTGCAGGACGTGCTTATACTAACAAGAACAAGAATGCCTATGCGCAGTTATTCCAGACCATGATATTGGCCTCATGAATATTGTATGTCTGCAGTGTAGGGCTTTCAGGACGAAAGGAGAACATAAACCTCTATGTTGAGCAAATGGATAAGTGGCTGTGCTTTTACTTCCAACATGTCCATCCCTTTTCCTTAAAGTATTGACTGACACTGGCACGAAGTCGAGACATATCTGAGAAAGAAATCATGCCAGGCGTTTGCTTCATTTGGTGCTCGTAAAGTCATATGACCGCTTGGAATATATTGTTTCAAGATCAAAGAAGAAATTCACCATGCAGATGCGCCACTACTGCCAGATACCAGGCTCACGCAATGAGCGGCCCCAATTCGCAGAGTTCTACATTTATTACAATATAAATGAGTTTTCGAATCATAAAGCGCGGAATAACGGTTTAGGAAAAGACAAAATTCATGATCGCCAAAGGCTGTAATCAATAAGACCCGTTTTAGCAGGTGAAATGTATATTTTTTAGAGCTCTGGCTACATGCATACATGTAATCTTAAAATCAGAGGTGCCACTTTTCTGGTAATTGACGGAAATTCGGATATGAGAAAAAAAATTTAAACTTGCTTTTAAATAGAATGAAGTACAATGAAGACGATCTTATTCAAACATATTGGTTTAGACGAGTAACTTCCCCTGACAATTTCATTGAAGCATGCGCAAACAAAGTAGACTTAATAAACATCCAGCATAGGTCTATTTTGAAGCATGTGCAAACACAACAGAATAAGTAAACATCTGATATACCTTCCTAGAGTATGAGTCAATGAAATGGTTGATTGGAATGAAATATGCATAAAGGTGTGGGTGCATGTGTGGAGCGGGGGGTGAAAAAAGTTCCGGCAAAATTTTCAGGCCACGGTTGCATCTCTGTAAAATCGATTGTGTAGATTTAATTCATCTTTCGTCTTTGAGTGGGTACTTTTAGTCCCCAGGTATTTTGATCGAGTAAAGGCTTGAGCTATAACTAACTAGGTCTATTTTGGTAAAGTCTAAGTGTATTTTTTTTTTTTTGCCTCATTGTAATTTTGTAGTCTTGGTGTTCATCGCAGAGCTAGCTATTGTATCTTCGTAGCTTTTTTTTCTTCGAACTATATCAATTTTTCTGCTATAAGTCCAATCTTTTTACCTCTGTCATTTCTCTTAATGTAGGAAAAAACCTGTTAATCTTAGTCTATAATAATTCTATTGCACATTCTGATCAACACCAGATGAGTGGTTTTCCTTTCATTATTTTGATCAATAACAATTATTGCAGCCACACATTAACCTAACATTTCCTATCTTTTCTTCTACCCTTTAGAGCATCTCTGTAAACACACATCCAAAGTGATTTTTACTGCAGGTGATCTGTCAAGCTGGCCATAACAAGGTGGTATTGAGAGCTGATTTCATAATAGATGACAGACGCTACAATCTACATGAGTGTTCAGAAGTAGCTGCAATCTTATCAGATCAGCTTTTAGAATGTGCAAACAGGTCGGGAGACAGAGCCACCATAGAGTTCTAAAAGTGGTTCCTACCTCAAGTCCACACACTTCCTATATTGGGCAATAATGACCAACCAAACAGCCCAGGAAAAATAAATGTTATGGTGTATGCCGAGTTTCCAGATAAGGATAACCCAAAACTTCATACCTTTGTAAGATCTACAAATATTATACCATGTGAGGTAATAAACAAATCAAGTTTTTGCTTGGATGGAGACAATGTCAAACACTGAACTAACGATTTCCCAAAATTCTATTTTTTTTTCGATTCAGAAAACTGATATCCTGAATACATATGCCGAAGTTCAGACATTGAAGGTCATACGCATAATCTGAAAGTCAAAAAAACAAGACTTTACCTTTGACAATTCATTTATATTACTTTAAATCCACGATTGACACTTCCTTACCAAGAATATAAAAAAATGTTCAAACTGTACATACTTTACAAATGGTAAAATTACCTGTATAACTTATTAAGGCATTTTGTTTGCCATTTCAAAAAATGACTTTATATGAAAATCAAAATAAACAGCAACAAAAAAATGCCTGTCAAGTTTCTTCATTGCAAAGTTTTCCGAATCAGTAGATTGGATCAGACACATGCAGATATAATACATATAATTTATTGTAGTTTATATAAATATATACAATAGAATTTTGCGTACTACAAATAGTTAAGTACAAATTGTCAGAGTAAAGAATCCAATACAAATTTTTATGGGAAAATGAATAAAACAAAATTATCAAGATAACAAAATCATATACTTGACTATTAAGAAAAAAACAAAACTTATAGAATATATATTATATATTTTTTTAATCGCCACATTGGTGAATAATAATTAAATAAAAAATAAGTAAGTTGAAAACAAGTCAGATTGTATTGCAGTGCACTAAGTAAAACAGTATTTTTCTTTTCCATGATTGATTTTCGAGTTTCTCTATTTTCACAAAAAAAAAATGGAAAAGAACTCTTAAAAATACTTTCAACGTTTAAAAACTAATTTTAATAAATTCATTTGACTATTTTTATTCGCAAAGCAATATCCTAATTTTAACGACTTTTCATGGATAAGGTTTTTATAAAGCGCTAAATAGATATGCAACACTGGCTGAATACGACCCAGATATTAGATGACAGAAATAGTGTCGGTATATCTTTCTAACGGTTTCATAAAACAATAGATAAGCCATCATAGTCATTCATTTCATTCTTAAAATAAAAAAAAAAACAAAAACGTTTCACTGAAAAAATATTTCTTTCCAACCACTAGTTTTGTCTCACCCTGTGAACATAAAGAACCCATGTATCCTGGATCACATCCCTGGTGACAAGAACCGTTGACATGGTGGCATGAGTTTCGATTTCCTCCACAGTGATCGCTGCAGGTTTTATTACAACCGTTCCCGTAGTAGCCATCGATGCACTCTGTTTGGGATAAAAAATAGATGCATGAATACTAAGGGTCCAAAACTAGATTTAAAATGATGAGGAATTGACGATGCAGAATGAAAGTCATTCCTGAAAGAAACCTGGACAAATTTCACAGTAGAATATATAAACAATGTCCTGTCAAGCCGATCTTATAATCGTCACTTGACATCGATTTTTGTTTATGAAATCAGTTTAACATTTATAATTTTGTTGCATTTAGCCCATTTTATTAGCATAGAGGAAAGTCGAAATGGTGCAAACACTGGTCATACGTTAAATAGCGCTTGGATGGATTTCATCTAAAAGTTCTGCTGCGGAGCTGGATTGTGAAATATTATCACCTGGGTCAACTGGATAGTTCCTTTCCACTGCGCACCACTTAACCGGCTATGGTTACCTTTAGTCTCTCTTCATTGCATGAAAAACAATTAATTATAAAAAAATAAATAATCTCTCTCTCTCTCTCTCTCTCTCTCTCTCTCTCTCTCTCTCTCTCTCTCTCTCTCTCTCTCTCTCTCTCTCTCTCCTCTCTCTCTCTCTCTCTCTCTCTCTCTCTCTCTCTCTCTCTCTCTCTCTCTCTCTCTCTCCCTCTCCCTCTCCTTGGAAAGTGAGATCAACTTTATTTTCTTTAGAAAACATTTTGATCCTGATTATTGTACAAGTAAGACTATATCCATAGCACAGTTTGTTAAGCCTATTAAACCACGCAAAATCTGTTTTTAATATTTCAAATTAAATAATATTAAACTTTCTAGGATGAAAAAAAAATAATATTTAACAATAAACACATTTTGAAAGGTTTGGAAAGAATGCAATTTTTCGCGATCTAAACTATACAATTAGATCTGATGATATCTAGATCTAAGAGTAGAGTCTAGACAAATCGGTAACCTAAATCATCTAGATATAGATCTAAATTTTAGGTATAGATTCTTGCTTTTTTTTTAACATCTATATCTTGGCTTTTAAAATGTAGAACTGATTACCTTTTAATTATACTTCTTTTTTATACTCCAAGTAGGCGCACTGAAAAAGTTTTTAGCTTGTAGTCATTTACTGACATGTAGAGAAGCAGGGATTGATTCCACTAATTCAGAGTCGATATAAGCACATACAGAATGATTAATTTCAAATGTTGCCATTTCAAGAAAAATAATTATTCTCTACACTGAGCGTCTAGACTTATAGGATTTACTGGGCTGTTTTTTTTTTGTTTTTTTTTTAGAACCGATTGTAATCTCCGTATAGACTCCTTAGCAATGTAAAGTGGGTGATATGAGGGGCGGTAAGAAAAAGCGAAAGTTGGGCCAGTCAAGCTTAAGAGCATAGAAGTGTATGTTACAAATTTGTCTTCTTTTTTATTTCTCTTTCCAAAACTATTAAATTTTGCATTTAATTATTAATGTTTAGAATTGCCTTATTATTAAAATGTTTTCACATTATTCTGATAGATGCTATTTATTTTAAAATTTCCAGACCGTCATTTGATAAAAGTTAGTAAAGTGTTGTTTTATTACAGCTAGAAGGAAAAATATAATGTTTAAAATATAAATATTTTGCATCCAGCTAATGAAACTTCATCTCCATTCATTACAGTATAATCATTATGATTATCCTTATCGTAGATCAGTTTGCTCATTATACCGGGTATAATATATATATATATATATATATATATATATATATATATATATATATATATATATACTTGACGAAAACCTACTCAAATACAGAAGTTAATACTGTAGAAATGTATCCTAATCTGTTTGTTTTTTTTTTATTATGGTTTAAATTGTGTTTTTGCAAAAATAACACGAAATTAAAAGTCGAACATTTGTGATATCGATACACTGCTGTAAGAGCCTGTGATCGGTGTTAGCGGAAATACAAGATAACCTACTCAATGGTAAGATGACTTGTGCTACTCTAATGGATTAATGTGCAGCTCTAATTAGTCATACTCCTCCACCGCCACCCCCTACCCGCTGCAGAATCCTCAACCGATCGGGATTTAGACGTAGCACTAGCAGGTATATTTGATCTTTGACGTACAGCATATCCCAACAAATGAAAAAGGTGAAGCGAAATAAAATGTGTCTAGGTCGTTCTTGGTTTAAACTTTGGATCTGATGTATACCATATTAATTCGCAAGGGTGTTGGTGAATATTACTGAATAATCTTGTTAGATTTCTACGGCAAGATTTTAAACGATGTTGGAAATAACTGGTCTAGTTATTTAGATTCGTTTTACTTTCTTCTTAAGCAAATTTAAATCTAAATGAATTATTTTACAATTTGATCTTTCTAGAAATAATCGCATGTAAGTTAATCTAGATCTTGATCGCTAATGTAAGCTGAACGTTCATATTTATTAAAAGCCATTTTAGTATAAATAGTACTATTGAAGCTTTCAGTGAAAAAAGATCCTACGTAAAACATTGGAGACAATTTTTTTAAAATCGCAAATAGGACTTGTGAACCTAGAAAGTGTATGTTGTGTCTAAATGCTATTGGACTTGAGATCTATATTTACTTCTAAAATATTTATCCGAGATACAGCTTTAAATTTAGATTTAATCTGAGGCCTGGAATTCGTTCTAATTCTACATGAATAAAGATTGGATCTAGATCTATATTTATATCTAAATTATTGATAGTTTTGAGTCGTGTCCAGTGACTCAGGTATACAGTGAACAGCAACTGTAGTAGCAGTAGAAGTCATGAAACGTAGATCTATCTCCAGTCAGGTGGTGGCCCTGGGGTAAGACTGTAGACGGATTGGTCCTTTTCACACAACATAATAATATCCTCACCCTATCCGGTACTCTCAGAATATCCCATCCCTCACAAGATCCTTCCTGAAGAAGAGAGGTATCGCGAGGATACCGTCTCCTCCCTCATTTCCTCTCAAGAACCTTTCAACATTAAGTAGATATCATTGGGATTCTCATGTCCTCGCAAGACCTTCCCGTGTTAAGACCTCCCGCTCCCAACGGTAGAGCAGGTGCAGACGAACCAGTCCGGGTGCTCAATTCAACTGTCCTCCCCCCCCCCCCTCTGACAAAGCCACCGCTTTCTCGGTCCTGACCCCATACCCAACACCTTTCAACTTCTTCCCTTGTGCCCTGAGAAACAGCCGGATACCCTGTCCATCACCATTTGATCTAAAACCAACCCCAGTGGGAGCACCTGACCTTCCCCTCACACCATATTATCCACATAGTGCCCTCACTTCTTGCTTTAATTGAAAAGCCCTAGATTGACGAGAAATGATTTAGTTTTGGTCTGAACTGTCAATTGTCATCCATCACACCTTTGAGAAGATGCACTTGGCTGGACTGATTGGTGTCAGGCCGTATGGCACAAATTTGCTTAAAGGTTTCTCCTAGTTTAGTTCTACATCTTCTATCTCTTCAACCTTATTTGATCACTCCCCCCTAGATGAAATTTTTAGATGAGTCGCCTCCCCTTTCCCCTTTAACTTTAGCTTCAATGGACTTTCGCTGACAGTTTACTTGGCTCTCACAACCAACTAAGACACCTGGCACCTCGTGGTCAATAAGCTCAGAGACAAGTTCCCCACACCCAAAACATTTACTTCCCGAAGAGATATTGATGGTTGACGACCCCTCTCTAGCTCCCCGACCCTGCTCTCCAAGGACTTTAAGCGTACATCCATAGCATCGATCTTCCCTTCCACCTTCCCTGGACGGATATCTATCTTATCTACCTTTAGCTTAACTCTGTCCACCCTCTCCCTCAACCCCTAAACCTCCTGAACTAAGATATTGTCTTTGTTACAGATTCTAACGCACCTTCAGCTTCATATCAATCGCCTGAGAGTTGTGTGCCCTTCCGTTACAATCTCTACTCTCCCGCTCAACATACTCTAGTAAGAAAGCCTAGCGGTTAACATTATCTGCCCCTAGGTGTTTAGCTGAAGATAACGATTCTCATGCCCATTTCGATTAAGCTCCCTCTCCCTGCATAAATGACAGTCACTATCCTTATCAACCTGAGGGTACCATCCACCCTTGAGGTTGTCGTTCTGGCTATCATTGCAATAAAGCCTTTCCCTAGACGCTGAAGCTAAATGATGGAGCCGCACAGATTTACGGGTGGCCCAGTCCCGACTGCACTGCGTCCCGCTACCTGATTCAGACCAGCCTAACAGAAACGCATGACCAATTTGGGTTCCACAGATCCTTGCGACCCTCTCTCCCTAAATCTTATACGAAAACCTATAGCCTGAAGACGGTCTGCCCACTGGTGTAACGATTCCCCTCCAGCAGAGAACTTCACTACATCTTTGTAACCTAACACCCTTTCCCCCAGTCTCATGGCATTCATTTATCATCAGTTTTAGTGCCGGTCTTGCCAAAGTTGATTGGAGGAATTTCCCCATTTTCATCTTCATTCAGTGATAGGGAGTCAACAACAATCTGATAAAAATAAGAAGATCAATCTGAGCTACCATCATAATTCATATTGAAAATGTTAACTAGCTGCTTCCTTCCAGATTGGCTTCTGAGGCATCATGCATAATGCTTCTTTTTACTCCTGTAAAAGTCCTTTCTATCCCCATACCTATATCGAGAATGGCGTTGCCTATCTGGCTGATAGTACTCATATTTTTCTTCAACACAGGTATCTTAATTGATATCTTTGTCTGATGAATATTTATCCCTACATCTATTTACATCCTAAGGAGATTCCCCTTTTCACACACTCGAACTCACCTCAATCTGATCCACATTCATATGGGAGAAATTTGAATTCCTACCTTGGAAACATTGATGGTATACTGCCATAACCGCAGGTTTGTCATCCCTATGAATTACTGTAGCTGCCACATTCTTATTGAAGCCCATGAAATTTGCAGCGATTTGTCAGCAGCTCTATTAAGTGTGGTGAAATCACCGGTTAAGTTCTTGCCCTTCCTTTAAGTGTTTTCCCCTGGCATCAAACTCCTTTATTCGACCTCCAACGTTACCCTCATAAAGTTTCTCAGAACCCAGAGACTCTGCCGGGGTTTCCTCATTTGGATTCCAATAACTATGTTTCCTTCCCTTTGTTCCATAATTTCTATGACCTCCCTTTTGATCAACATGAATTAATCCCTCCCCCCTCCCTTTTTTTTTCTTAACAAGGTGGACAATAGCAAGCCCGTTGTTTAGTAATAGATATAGGTATAGCCACTTTTACTAAATGCTTCAAATTTGAAAGGAAAAGAAATCTAATCTACAATCATAATCTAGATCAAATTGAATTAACTTTGACAAATCTGCTATCAGCGCTGTCTCAATCAGAGCAAAACAAAACCTAACTAAACACAATCTAGATCTAAAATCTGTCCTAAGTTCAGAAGTGGGTTTGAGTTAATTAACACTTCTGACACCAATATAAAGATAATACACTTTTATATGACTCGCCTCATATCTAAAAGAAAAATCGCAATGCTTCTCTGTAGTAAATTATATTAAGCAAGACGTATTTTCTTCACTTGATAGTAAATGGGGTTTAAGATCTTTTTAATCTGTAGAAAACATTAGTAACTTCGATTTTTCACAAAGAGTTAAGGTTGACTGAGCAATTTATTTATCTAAGTGTAAAGCCCTTGTGTAAACAGGACAATTTTTTTTCAGGATGTATTATGCTTTGCAATACTATTTATGTGGAGAGAGAGAGAGAGAGAGAGAGAGAGAGAGAGAGAGAGAGAGAGAGAGAGAGAGAGAGAGAAAGAGAGAGGGAGAGAGAGAGAGAGGGGCAGAGAGAGGCACAATTTATTTCTTTTACATCTTATCTCGATGTACGTAAACAAGCATACATAAGAAGGGCTTGAGAAGGAAACCTACACCGAGACATTAAATTTTACGGACACATCATACAAAGATGTATGTCGAAATGTTTTGGTGAAAGACATAGGTAACAATGATATAAAAAAAAATATTTACTTTTGAAACCAATTTTAGTGAGCAACCTATAAAAGTCATTCATTCGATAAAAATCTATCAAAAATCTAAAATCTTTCCCTCTTCATCTTGAATTGAATTCATGCATCGCATACTCCCTTTCCACACAGCCTAGAACCCAGCTTTTCGCAAAAGTGAAACATATTACGATTGATATATTTCGTTTATCTTAAAACGTCTTAACATCTGACTACATTCTTACCATCTGAAAACCAAAAGATCTAAGGTTTTATCTTTTTTGTATAAAATTCTGTTAAAAGAATGATATGCTGAATGTTTATGTCTTGAAAGTGTACTCAATCACGCGTTCCACTAGTATTTGCTTTATTATTAGTTTTCAACCTTTATAAATGCTATGCTCTTTTAGCAACTTTGTGGTAAAGAGTTTCATTTTCCGATTTATATTTGTTCTATTTTATTTAAGTTATGCTCAACTTATAGAAAACGGGGCATTAAAAAAGAACGAACCTAAATGACTTCACATGTTACGGCCACACTAAGGTTATCTGTATATATCGTATTTGAATGGGGATCCTGAGTCCTGCACCGCAACATTTTTCAAGCTCTACCTATTTCGCGCGGACAGAAAGCAACGAAACACTCTACTCACCACATTGTACGGTAAGATTCATGGAAAATAAAGAAAACCATCGATATCACACTCATTGCCAATGTTGTACCGCAGTATAAATATGAAATATTATATAATTCAATGGGCATAATGCACTACTCTTGCATCATATTTTTAAACCACTAAGTACAAAAAAAATTTAACAAAATATGGCAATTATAAATCCTTTACCAAATGTTTGCCAGAAGTAAAACTGTAGTTAATACTATTTATAGAAGCAATGTGCTCTCTTTGCGAATCAAGATTTTTTTTTCTTAAGTTAGATCTCACAGGTATAAAAGCTATTAGTACTTCTGTTTATACAAAGCCGTTTGCTTGAATTAAAGTTACATGAATAAAATTTAAAATCGATACAATATCAATTAAAAAATATACTTACAACTTAAAGAACTTGGAGCAAATTTTTTTTTGAATATGCTTATCGGTCATTTTAGTTTAGCAGGATCAAACAATAGTTAACGTATTTGATAGCGTTAATATGCTCACCGTGTGCACATAAATCACCCTGATATCCTGGATCACAACCCAGATCACAGGTACCAGTGACATGATGACAGAGGGGTCTGTCTCCAGCACAGTGGTCACTGCATATCTTTGTGCATGCTTTGCCATAGTAACCTTTTGGGCATTCTGCATACAAAAAAGACATTTGGATATTCTTAATTAAATATAACGGTGCGCTACGGAAAAAAAAGGATGCATAGAAACTGATTGTACAAAACATTTTGACTTGACAATGTTTAGCGCTAGGCCGACCGAAGAGGATGTATGAAGTGCGTTCATCCCTGTAATTAGCGGTGAAAGGCAAGTTTCAACAAGTTATATAATTTTAAACAAATATAAAGAATTTAAAAAAAATTGGAGAGAAGATGTTATTGGAAAAATTATTTGATGAATAGCAAAGAAATTATTGCTTTGAAAAGCAGGTTCTTCATTAAATTAAAATGGTGCGAATTGACTCTTTTTCACCTTGACATCCATGTAAATTAGATAGTTTTTCCGTATTATGGACTCTCAAGACATAAATTTGGTCTTATTGGTCCTTTAAAAAACAAATATAAAACAAAAAAATGGAATAACCTACTCTTTGGGTTAAAAATTGATCAAAGACACACTGGGTGCAGCTTCTTTTTACGTTGGTTTACAAAGTTCTTTAACCATGCTATTAAGTTAAAAGATAAAAGAATAACTATGTCTTATTTGTGACTGGACGGTCAACTCATTGTGTAATATGTAAAGAGCTAACATTCAAATCAAATTGGGTACATAAAACTCTGAAAAAATAACAAAAAAAAAAAAACCAAAACAAACCAAAAACGAAAACAAACGACGGTGGCCTAAAGTAGACATGCTTTTTGTTTTACAACAAAAACAATTTCATATGCAATCAAAAAATCGTTCAACAAAAACAATTTCATATGCAATCAAAAAATCGTTCAAACAGCTGTAATTGATTCAGTAATTCAAATTAGTTTTCTAATCTGTATTATAGCAGAGAATTTTGCTTTCTTCCTACCCTATTTCAATTAAAACCCCGCAATGCACAGTAATGAAGTTTAATGAAATTTGATCCTTCAGATCAGTGTCTCAAGCGGTAAAAGACAATCGATGAAAAGTTATAACAAAGAATAAAACATGCAATTGAAAGCTTATCATACAATTATTTTAATTAATTTCATGAATGGCCAAATAAGTTATAATGAACCAAAAACTATTTAAAAGTATGTTCGCAGTGTTTTCAAATTTACAAATCGAATGTCTGTTTTAAAGTAAAATAAAGTCATTTTTAATGATAGAATGATATAAAGAAAACATGATTGTTTACTTAAATGGATTGAAACGCTACAAAAACATAAATGAAATTTGCCCTGCAGCATAAATAGAAAACGTCATGGAAACATGCCATTCAAGTAGTGGCGATTTGATTGGTCCATGTCTTAAGAACAACTTTCATCGTCGCCTTTTCTCCCGGAGAGGTGGTTGCAATTGTATACGTTTTATACTTTTATTTTGTGTTATAGCTAATATATCAACCATATGCACTTATTGACGCAAACGGAAAGGCATTCAAATTAAGCCATTTGATTAATTTCCTGCTCTTGATTTGGATGCATGAATTGTATAGATTGTGACCAGATTAGAATAATTATAAGCTTTATTAATCCAGAGTAGCCAAATGTTTTGTTTTTTTTTTAATCTAAGAGCCTCGTTTTTTTTTTCTCTGTAACATTGTCTGACCAGTTAGTTGCACGATTTCCTTTGTATTGGAGAGCAGTTTTTCACCACATCAGGTGGAACGCTTAATTTTATCTCTATTGGGTCATCAGCCCCACATTGTGGTATAGATGAACGGATAAACTGAAAAGAGAGCTGCTCACAAATTTAGTTTAATTTTTTGTTAGAGTTATCTTCTTCTGATAATAAAAAAAAGACTTCATGGCAACGTGGGGAAAATTCCAATGTCTCAAGAATCTACATGTATAAATTTTGTTGTACTATGAGTGGCTCTGGAGGAAATACATGTCTGTTATTATTTTGAAGTTCACATATATCTTCAATGTAGTTTTCTTCCCGACCTGTTCATCTGAACGGGAAATCATGTTTTGTAATGTAATGTAATGTCGAGTCTTTGTCATAAAATTTTAATCATACGCGGAATGGCCCGGTTCTGTGAAGCGCACCGAACTATAGGACCAGTCGTAGAGAGGGTTCCACCTACTCCTAACTTTAGGATCGCACCTAAAATCTTGAACTTAAATAGTCTAGGGCAGTACTCAGTGATTTTACCGTAATTCGTCAAAAACTTTTGTTTACAAATTTATTTGATATGCCAAGTTACATATATTGAAAAAAAAAAAACAGAATTGAAATTTGTGGTTCTAGTTTCTTCTTTAGCCTATTGCCTAAAATTCTCTTTGTTTAAAAAATCTAAACACATATCGAAATTGTTTTGTATTTTTATGTGATTTGAACTTTGAGGCTGCGGAACTTACCTCCGAGACCTCAAAAATGTTTCGTGTTTTGATCGTAATTATCTCTTTTCACCTATTCGTCATCAGCGAAGCATTTAATTTTTTTTTTCAATTCGCAGTCTTACCTACAGAGACCTAGACCCAGATTTTAGACCAAACGCTATGTAATACACTCACATTTTATGCATGGCGAAAAGATTTTTTAATAAATTGTTGAAGGAATTAAAGCGATATTCAATTAAGCTGATATTTCGTAAAGCGTAGCCTATGCTTAGAGATTTAGATCTAGATCTAGATAAAAGCTTGTTATAGTCAATCAAATAAACTTTAGAATTAGATTCAAATAAGAATCTAAATTTAGGTCTATATTAATGAACACTCGTTTGAGATTTTAGATAGACATACATTCCATGTCTACTGTATTATGATAGATCTAAAAAATAGAGCCGGTAATTATTATGTCTGTTGACTCATCGTTCATCAATTAAGCCATTCTAATTCTAGAACTAAATCTAGTCACATTTTAATGTATGTACCAGAATAATATAATTGATTCCAGTCTGGAAATGAGAGATCTGGGATATCTAATGCGTTTCTAAACTGTATCTTACTCAGAATCTGATCTTGGCCAATAGAAGCTCACATAAACTTTAGTCCTAGACTTAAAAAAAACTAATCTATTACGTTAATGGTAACTCGCATGTAAACTGCAGACGGCGTACATTTTCTAAATGCTTACCAAAGATATTTGTAGAAAAGCGGGCGAAACAAGTGCTGTTCCCTTGACTTTCAACTCAATTGGAGTACAAAGGCTTAGAAATTTTAAAAAAGGAAAAAAAATTAATGTTGATGTTGACAGGAACAAATCTTTGAAAATTTATTTTCAATTGGCAGATCAATGGAACGTGGTGTGCATGAGAAAGTGAGACTAGAAACTGCAGAAAGAAAATACAACTTTGCATGAAATATTTACTAGCAACTGTAGCAGAGCAGCATACAACAGATACTAGAGCGGAGAGATTAAATGTATGCTTGTCTTCTGACTACTTTGAATAGTACACGTTAATTTAAAACTAGTGTCACAAGTCAGTAATCTGAACAAGTCACTCACAGTGAAACAGCCCAATACCCCGCTTAAGCACTCCCCACACCAGCCTGCTCATATGCAGCCCACAGTCATTAATCTAATGTAACCCATTTTTTCCCCCAAACAAATTTTAATTTTTACCCTAAATCTTAAAATCAGTCTTGAGTATAAATTTACATCCCTCATTTAAAAAAAAAAATTCTGAATGGTTACAAAAGATGAGAATTACTGAATTAGCAAAAAATGTCCTCAAGCCAGGATCTTCAATAATTAATATGATTTGACTTGCCTCCATTGATGTATTATCTTTCAAATTTAGATAGATTGGTAACCAAAATCTGGAAATGCACAGGCAATTTTTGAGTAAAGATTGTTCCCTCCATGTAGGCCTATATAATGTAAAATACTCGTATTCAACAATTTTAAGGGCCCCTAACTTCCCCCAAAGAATCATAACTCACTCTCTACTATTAAGATATATTTCAAAGTTTAAAATTGTGATTCAGACGGCATTATTGTTTTTATCTAAACCAAGCTGCGTATATTACTATATTCTGTAATAAACTTTCAGAAATTCTTCCAGGAACAATGGGGAATACTTATGATGAAGACACCAGTTGTTATCAGCGTATCACCTTTCATCATGCAGATACTGCCCTCTTTGCCTGTCAGCAATTACAAAATCATAAGCTTTAGCATTGGTAATAAACTAGCCAAGTGAATGAGGACAAGTGACAAGTGGCCTCACAGCATCAGCTATTAACTAGAGCTCAAGGATCATTCAAGAATGTGTAGAGAGGGTACCTGGTGCAATGAAGTCAAATGAAACTTGTGTTAAAGTGTACACGTTTTCATCCATGCGGATCTCTATTTAACCCGGACAAATGAGAAAAAAATTAAATCATTTTGTCTACTTAATCAATATTGTAAATCAATGTTCCTGTACACTGTGTTTTGTTTTGATGTATCTGTGTACCATGAGTTTAAGAGCATGTAAAACATGCTACTATACTACTACAACCAGTACTACTACTACTACTACTACTACTACTACTACTACTACTACTACTACTACTACTACTACTACTACTACTACTACTACTACTACTACTACTACTACTACTACTACTACTACTACGACGACGACGACGACGACGACGACGACGACGACGACGACGACGACGACGACGACGACTACTACTACTACTACTACTACTACTACTACTACTGCTGCTGCTGCTGCTGCTGCTGCTACTACTACTACTACTACTACTACTACTACTACTACTACTACTACTACTACTACTACTACTACTACTACTACTACTACGACTACTACTACTACTTCCACTACTATTACTGCTGCTACAACTGCCACCACCACCACCAGGATATTTCCATCTAATATTATTGTTATTACAAGTAATTACAATTGTTGACATATGTAGGAGTTAATAGTGTGCCTAAGAAATCTTGCATATTCAGGCACAATAATAATAAAATACTTCAATTGTAAAATACTTGGAAGATACTGTGTGATCGAAAACAGTTTATAAAGAGAACGATTGCCTACCAATCTACAG
>JAWDGP010006361.1:25000-27500 GCA_033675545.1 Elysia crispata | reverse complement strand
TATCAATTTCAATTAAAATCTTTCTTAGTTTTGAAAAAACTCTTAAAGAATTTAAATTTTACCATATAGTCAAGCCACAAAAAGAAAAAAAATAGCTCAGAAATTTATATATATATATATATATATATATATATATATATATATATTTGTTTTTACTTTGTTGTTTCTCTAAATCCTTATCCTTACTTACTTTGATTACACTTGGTTCCTGTGTACCCTGATTTACAGCCTACTTTACATGCTCCAGTCTCACTGTTACACATATTGTTTGGTTCAGCGCAGTTTTCGCTGCAGTGTTTTAAACATCTGTCTCCGAAATATCCAGGCTTACAGCCTTCAAGACATTTCCCACTAAAGCGCTCACAAGCTTTGTCTTTTCTGGCACATGTTTTGCTGCACTTCGTTAGACATTTGTGTCCGTAATATCCTTGATCACAACCGACCTTACATGTCCCGTTGATATGATCACAGTCTTTATCTGATCCACCACAATGAATGTTACAGTGGCTTGAACAATATAAACCATAGCTCCCAAGATCACAAGCTAATGAATGAAAGAAATACCTTTGAATAAAAGTAACAAAAATGGGTATAAAAATATCATGAACAGAAAAATTTTGATTTTAAAATGTATTTAAAAAAGTCGCAAATAACTCTTTGAAACATCATATCCTCTTCTTTGTAAATAAAATGAATAAGGTATAAAGATCACAAGTTCTATCTGGATACTTACTTTTGTTACATGTATTTCCTTTGTAACCTGGATCACAACCCTCAGAACAGCTTCCATCAATATGAGAACAGGAATTGTTACGCCCGGCACAGTGATTACTGCAGCTTTTGCCACAGTTTTCGCCGTATTTTCCAGAGAGACATTCTAGTAAGGAAAAAATTGGATTAAAGTGAAGGAAAAAATCCATCTTATATTCTAAGTAAAAAAAAGAAGCCTGGGATTCCTTTGACATCATTAATTTAGGTAACTTATTTCTTGTGTGTTTGCAATGATTAAAACTCGAACGCACGTTTTTTAAGATGTAGTGACTGAATTTGTTTTAACAACTTATACTTTATTATACTATAATTATATTCTTTAGAAAATTGATTACTGCAACGTAGTTTTAACTTCAAAAAATATATTTGATCTTTGACACATAAATATCGACTGTAGAATCCCTATATTCTTTAAATTAGTTTACTGGCAATTTCGTAGAATTGTCCGACACACCGTTATCTAATAATAAAAAAAGAACACATAGATCTGAAAAAAGACAGTTCCAGCATTTTAACTGGCCGTTATTTTCTTGTAAACCAGTAAGATGTACAAAATGTTTTCGTTTTCGGTTGCCATCTTGTCTTTCCTACCCAATGATTGTTCGATATAATATTTATAAGTGATCTATTAAACTAGTGTATTGTTGAAATTTATTGATTGATGGAAAATTTTTATTACTAAGAAATAAACTGATTCTCTTAGTGATTTCAACATTGAATTGACATTGCATGTTAAAGTAGTCGATTTTAGACTAATCAGAAAGAATATCAATTTTATGTCAATTTGTGAAGAAACGGAAGGTACAAACATGTCCTCACAAATTTATACCTAAGGTTTGGTTGGGTTACAAAAATACTTAGATTTCAAGTAAAACTTAGTAACTTCGCAAAAATTATAAATTTATCGAAAAATGGTAAGCCCTTGGATTAAAGAGATTTTTCAATTCAGTATGGAGATTTTCAAAGTAAGATCTGACTCTAAAATTTCCTTTTTCAATTGTCTTTAAGCATTAAATTATGCAGTGTTATCAACGTAGGCGTTTTTTTATGGTTCTACTACTACTACTACTACTACTACTACTACTACTACTACTACTACTACTACTACTACTACTACTACTACTACTACTACTACTACTACTACTACTACTACTAAATACTACTACTACTACTACTACTACTACTACTGCTGCCACTACTACTGCTGCCACTACTACTACTACCACTACTACTACTACCACTACTACTACCACTACTACTACTACTACTACTACTAACTACTACTAACTACTACTACTACTAACTACTACTACTACTACTAACTACTACTACTACTACTACTACTACTACTACTACTCCTCCTCCTACTAACTACTACTACTACTAACTACTCCTCCTCCTACTAACTACTACTACTACTACTCCTCCTCCTACTAACTACTACTACTACTAACTACTCCTCCTCCTACTAACTACTACTACTACTAACTACTACTACTATTACTACTATACTACTACTACTACTATACTACTACTACTACTACTATACTACTACTACTACTACTAACTACTACTACTACTACTACTACTATTACTACTAACTACTACTACTACTACTACTACTACTAGTACTACTACTACTACTACTACTACTACTACTACTACCTACTACCTACTACCTACTAACTACTAGCTACTAGATACTAGCTACTAGCTACTAGCTACTAGC
>JAWDGP010006361.1:0-20000 GCA_033675545.1 Elysia crispata | reverse complement strand
GAGTTGCCAACGTACTTTACGTTGTAGGGCTCTCCTTTCACACGTGCAGATTTTTTTTTGCGCATCTTGTCTGAGGGGACGAAAATCTCTGAGCCTGATACTGCGTTCTAGATGGCAGAATGGACGGAGTCACACTCCATCTAGGTGAGTCCCTTCTCCAGGAATTTCTGTTCGACAATCTTGTGATGGTCAACGGCAATTTTTGGTATGCCTTTGACACAATGGCATTCCGATTCTGATATGTACAACACAGAATGTATTTTTCGTACTGCAATTCGTTGGTAAAGTAATGATGCACGCAGATGGCAAATTCCTTTGTTGTAAGTCCCCACCAGCATCATGTCAAAAGAAGTTTTCAAGTTTGTGGGAGGCCAAGTCATAAATAGTAAAATTGTGACAGCACAACTTATAATAGTGCTGCTGCCATTGAGCTTGGGGACAGCAACACAGCTTGAAGGTCCAAAAATCATCACAAACCTATGATAACAGGATATTAATTGTTTCTACATTGAAACCCGTATTGATTTTATCTTATTTTAAAAAGTGAATTTCTTGACCAAGAGTTTTATGTTCATGTCTAAATAGATGTCGTCATCACGAAAAAAAAAAAAAAAAACGGAATTACATAGGTTCCTTATCTTTTTTTTAAGATCTTTTTTTTTTTTTACCTCCAATTAGATGGTTATAAATTCCACGCAATGATATCCAAATAGATGCAGAGCCATGTAGCAATTTATAGCTTTTATTTCCTCTTTAATCGTTTTTATGCTTTTGGTTACATTGTTATTAATATTCAGTAGTATCTAAAACATTCTATTGCCCGGGATTTCCATAAATAGAATATTCGCTAAGAAATATGAGCTAGTTTATAATTATTGAAGCTGAGAATTGTGTCGCCTTAGTTATAAAACCTGTTGAATTGGTTATCCGTAGGCATAGTTTCTTTATGAAAGATATAATACATTTTCCTGGCATAAAAAAATAAACAAAAATCAAGTACAGATCAACCCTTAAATACAACACTCACCTCCTTTATGTTTATCTACAACCAGATTTTGTATGATTTTCAGAAACATACTAAATCAAGACGCATTATTTACTAATACAATAAGGGTTAATAATGAGCTGTTTAAAAAGCATGCAAATAAAATCGAAAAAAAAAATATTGAAGGTTATATGAAAACTTCTTTCAGTATAAGGGTCTAGTGAACATCGGAAATAAAGCCAATGGTTTTGATGAATTTTTCATGCTTAGAAATCACAATGTGGACAGAAAGAGGTAAGAGTTTAAAATATTTAAAAACGTTTTCGATGCACCTTAAAAAAGCAAGCATTAAAAGCGCTAAAGAAGGAAACTTGCTTTGGAGCATAAACTTTGCGTCAAATGTCAAATTAATATATATATATGGAAATTGTGTAGGTGACATGGTAACAATAAATTAATACATTTTTAACTTCCTGCAGAATGTCAACTTCATGTTTGAAGAATGGACACAATGGCTGACAGCTCGATCAATGAGTTTCAACTGTAGAAGCATTCTAACTCAATATTTTCAGAAGGTCAGACAAGAACTTATTGGTGCTAGAATTTTGTAAGTTTGGATTTGAGGTCATTAGGTCTTTTCAATATATTACAAGTTTGCCCTTTGGAAATTCTTTTTAAGATGATTGGATAAGGGTAGATCTTATTTTAGATGCCTAGTCTAATGAGTGATCCATCATAAATTTGTCATATTTTCGTTTTTATCCAAAACCATCTAGCGACAGTAGTGACATTCCTCTTATCTAGTCGTCCAACTTGACTTAAGATACCGTTATAAAGAATTCATGTCGTATTGTAGCTAATTTCAAATGATGTTTCTCTTGACACATTCACCAGACCTGATATTATCTTATTAGGTTGCTCGTGTAGTTTTGTGTAGTACTCAGTTAAGAGTTGAAGCAGGCAACAGCGTCGAAAGCGGAACGCAAGATAATTTTTCTTATTGTGTTTTTTTTTTTTCCTGCCAAAAGTGTAGGTTTTTTAGGAAGAGCAAAGTCTTTGACTATACTTGTATTCGTATAATAGAGTGAATGTCTTGTGTGTTTGTTAATCCTACTACTTAGATTTACACAAATTCGATGTAGATATCGGCTATATATGTTTAGTATGGACAATATTTGTTATTTAGTCTAAGGTAGAATTAGCAGTCATTATATACTTCGCAACAGTGAATGCCTCTGATCTTAATCTCCACTCTTAGAAACTGTGATACCTTTTAATCAATATGAAACTAAAAACACTTGATCATTTTTTTTGTGTTTTGTGTATATTGTGAGAGTCAGAGATATGTCTACCGTTGACTTTGAAAGTGTGAAAAACATGAACAGGACTAAATCTGTACATACCGAGAATGTTTGCTTGTATAGATATATTCACAATTCACACATTCTTCTTTCAATGTGGTATAAAGTGGACTTGGTAAAAACGTACTGTATTTACATTCAGGTGTTTGTTTTTAAATTTCATGGCTATTTCTTACTTATGAATTACACATTCATGATAGGTACTCGTTGTGTTTGGATCTAGTACCATTATAAAACTGCGTGGTATTGTTTACATCAAACAGGCTTTAAAATTAAGGGATTGCAGCCAAAGTTATCTTTCAGAAAACATGTACATAGCTCTTATTTCATATGATATACAATACATTCTGAATTAATCATTCTTACATCATCTCCTAAATCGTTCCCTGTGAAAAGAAAACCAATAAAAAATAAGACCTAAAAAAAATCAGCGTGCTCCAAGAATTTATATGCATTTAATTTACATGGCTTTTCTATATTTTATGTTTTATATACATGTAAAAAGGAGAAGAAAAAACATCAAGAAAGACTTGGAAAATAAAAACATTATGCAAAGAATATATATTGCTAATAAGGAGGAGCATTAGAAAAAGATCTCTGAGATTAAAAAAAAAATGAGTCTAGGATAGAAATGGATATGTTAGTAAAGTTTTTTTTTGTCAACAAACAAACCAGAAATATTAAAAAATAAATGGTATACTTTTATCTGTTTACCCTTCGTTAGTGAAAAACTTTTGAAAATTTTGTTTTATATAAGCATGCAACTTTGTGACGTATAATAAATATGTTGAAGATAAGGTTTTTAGTGGAAATGCCAAATACATTTATTTACAAGTAACAATCACTGTTGGATAAGAATTACTTCACAATAAAATAACCAACGTGTGAAAGATGTGCTATTGAAAACAAAGGTATGCTGAAAATAAACATCTCTTTAAAGAAATAAAGGAGGATCCAAGTAGGATCTATCTTAAGTCTCCTATAATTTAAAACATTGTACATTATATACCATATGGAGACTGCGAATTACGTGAGGTTGTAGGTTTCATAATCATGAAAATTATTTTTTTAAAGATTTATTAGGAATCTGAATATATCTGGCTCCTTACTAATATAAATCGTTTTGTTTAAACACACAAGTGCCGAATAATTTGGATAGTACTTTCTTTATCCGTAAAGCGTGTAGCGTAGATCAGTATTTCCAATGTGAAGTATAAAAGAGAATTGCTTACAAATAATATGCAGCGTTGTAAAGAATGGGATGAGGAGTTAAGTGAATGGTTGGGAGAAATCCCGATGACTGAATAATTAGTTTCAATGCCATACATACAGTACCGATGTGTATCGCAAATGAGTATGTGTTCGTTGTGAAAAATGGATTAGCATAACGGATACGTATGTGGTTTACTGCATATGAAAGTTTATGTTTATATTGCTTTGATGTTTTGAAGTTTTAACTAATTTTGATAATAATTATGTTATGCAGACATTGCTTTAAGTTACTTTTGATACTTGTTCATAGAAAAACTCCACTGGAAAATTTTAAATAACCATCAATGATAGATTTGATGATACGGTGTATTTGACTTTGACTTAAGTCAGTACTGCATATTATGCAAATTGGAGACATTCTTTGATACATTAATGACGGCTGATGGTTAATTGTGTTGGTCCTTAAGTTCTAGAGGTTGAAAACAAAATAATCAGCTATTTGTGAACATATCCTACAATTCAGACGTGTTGTAGATAACGTAGTGCCTTTGGATTATTAGAACGCCTTTGAAAGAATATGAGGCAGGGATAGTCTCTAGCCTTAAATTGGAAATGCAAATGTGAATTTTCAATATACATTAGATCACAATAAGTGCCTATTGTAGCCGTGGTATTTTGCACATGCTGCAGAGATTTTCTGGTATAAATATGGGTTATATATTAAACCAACAGCCTTATAAACGGAAGTAATTAACGCTATCTAGTTTCAGCTCTTTTTTCGATTATTTTAAGACGTTAGTGCGTTTGCGTAAGCCGGCGAAGTAGAGAGAAAATTCCCTATTCTTATTTTGTTTTCAGGAAAGGTGGACAGGTTGACTCCATTCAGAATTACTCGTATTATAGCTATTACTTGAAACTTTCTGCCATATGCTAAGTTGATGATCCTGTGACACTTAAAAACATTTAGATCGAGACTTTTACACTCTCTTTACACCCTCGCTCCACATTGTGAACCACCGCTGCGCCAACCAAAAAAAAAAAAAAAATAATAATATTAATAAGCAACCGTATTCACATTCAAAAGACAGAGTTCCGTATGCTCTAAAAACTTAAAACGAAAAAACAAAATACACTCCAGCGGATCTTTTTTCAGACGAATACCGCTGACTAGTCATAAATCTATTGATCTACCAAAAGTAGATGATCATATTTACTTGATATAGTTCAAAAGTCTCTCCATTATTGATAAATTAACATTAAAAACATGAAAGGGCCTGTAAACAGAAAAAGCCCGATTTAACCATCTAAATGATATGATATCAACTGCTATTAAAACTACAATATTCTTTTTGTCCGTGATACCGCCTAAGGTGACCAGCTGATTTTTTTTTTCTTTTTAGAATTGGCTGGCAGTTTATGTTAAAAGCAGTATACTAATATTTTGAAACTTATTTCCCTAAAATGCACAGGTAAATGTTATTGGTGCGCTGTTCCATAATAACTTTTTTATTTAAATTTATCTGGAGATTAACTTATTGTTACAAAACAAAATTCGCTCCTTTATCCGGCAATAATTATCGGGTTAAGGTTTTTTTATTAATTTTTTTCTCTCCTTTTTGGAAACAATAAGTCAATTACCAGTTTGCTCATAATTATATGAATTATTAGCTACAAAAGCGCAATAAGAGAATATTTTTTCATATTGTCTGCTTTTTAAGAAATTAATATTCACGGCTCTCAAGAGAGTCCATTTTTCTTTTAAATCATATTCCCAATCTTCCCATAATTAATTTCGCTTTGTAAGGGAGCCTTCATCATAAAAATCATTCTGTTAATGTTATGTTCAAGGGCCAAGAGCCACTTACACCACTATTTCCTCCATAGTTCAAGCTCCTCAGAGGTGTAAAATTCTAGAAAATTCTAGAAAACATGTTTTTAGGTTCAAGTTAACAACAGAATGACTCATCTTTACTAATGTATTTGAAAATGAGATGTTCAAGTTTAAATTAAGCTGTCAACTCACTGCACATTCTACAGAACAATTTTTAGAATTATAAGCATGGGTGATGAATTAAATAAAAAATCTTTAAAAGTGGATAAATATTCTACGTGTAGCTTCAACTGTTTTTGGGTTTGTTTGGTTTTTTTTTTCCATGCGACGTTTGGCCTTTTCCGGACGTCTCCGAAATAAGGGATACATTATCTTTCATGGGCGAAAGATGGCTCAGATAGCAACGCGTTGGACTGGAGAGCAGGAGGTGGAGGGTTCCATCCAAGTCTAATTCTTTTGATGATAGACATGGACCCGATCTAACCAGCTCAGCTTCGTTTGGCAGAAAGCCAGTGTCTCTGTGTAAGATTGTTCAGGAAAATTAGAAACTTTTTTTCCTTTTTTCTCAGTGCATATAAGGTTTCTCGGGGATCTATGCCGACGTTAGACTTCCAATGTTTTCACTTAGTTTCGTCAATTTTTCCCCATCTCTCTATCTCAATATATTTTATGCCCCCCATCTCTCTCTCTCTCTCTCTCTCTCTCTCTCTCTCTCTCTCTCTCTCTCTCTCTCTCTCTCTCTCTCTCTCTCTTTCATAGCTATGCCATCTGTTTCTTTGTATGTCTTTCTTCCTATATCTCTCTACCTAACTCTCTCCATCACATTCAATCAACATAATTTTTTTTAAACGTTCTCGTTTATTATTCGTTGCTAACATCTAGAACTATTAGTAATATTGCGTAGGTAATGTCTAGTAGTGTTTATCTGCACCTACCTCGTTGGGTAAAGTAATATTTTTTTTTTACACTCCTCTATTTACTCAAGTTAGCTATCATACGTTTTTGTCCTGATTCAGCTCAGGAGCAGCTATGAAAACTTATAAATACCGGTACTTTAATTTTCTATCGTCTACATGTGTGTGTGTGTGTATATATATATATATGTGTGTATATATATATATATATATATATATATATATATATATATATATGCGAATTGATTCCCTCTTTTCGATAAAACGCAAAATACTCGATTGACAACCTGACCATAAAAGAGCAAAGGGCAAGGACTTTTATAATGCACGCACGTTGTGAAGAAGGAAAGAAGAAACGCCAACTTGAGATACATAATATAATAATTATATGATTCTTTGCTCTTACCTGCACTAAGGTAAATGGAACACAGCCCTCTTCCAGCTTCTCCATTTATCAATACAGTCATCTTTGCTACATCGTCCACTGTGGGACAATGAATGTCTTGTACGGTGCTGCTTATGTTGACTTTAGGGCCTGAACATTTTATTGACGCGTTTTTATTTTCAATGTAATAATAAACTCGAATGTTCCGAAGCAGTGCTGAAGAGCAACAAAATGGAACACCATGATTTAATTACAGCATGGTTTTACAGCAGCGTATAAGGAAACACTTATAAGGAAATAAAAAGAAAAGAAATAGCAATACATTTTCTGTTGACTAATTTCATTTTAAAAAGAGTGTCTTGTTTAAGCATGTTATAATTAATGATCTAAGCAATTTTTATTTTCCCCATCAGTATTTGCTTATTTCTGAGTAATGGTGTAATAATCTGTGAATCTTAAATTTATTGGCTTTATTACAGTAGACGCAAGCTCCTGCTGGAGAAAAGCTCTTGCACAATCCACTTTTCTTAAGGATATTTGAACAGAGAGACCATTACACCTGTGTTGCTACCTGAGGCACATTAACATCAAATAAAACATCACTGTATCCTAATAACCTCTACTAAGACACTAACGTTACAACATACTTTCTAAATCAAGCCAACTCTGAAGTGTCATATTGTCAAAAGAGTTATGAAGTTTAATAGTCATATTTATTTTCATTTAAAGAATGTCAATACATCCTCTCTCTCTCTCTCTCTCTCTCTCTCTCTCTCTCTCTCTCTCTCTCTCTCTCTCTCTCTCTCTCTCTCTCTCTCTCTCTCTCTCTCTCTCTCTCTCTCTCTCTCTCTCTCTCTCTCTCTCTCTCTCTCTCTCTCTCTCTCTCTCTAGCTCTCTTTCGTTCTATCTTTTTCTCTATCTATCTTTTTTATCTAAATATTTCTTTACTTATATATAACACACTATCTTTCTCTAAAGCTCTCTATTTTTTTTCTAAGCATACATATATGTACTTAATACCTTTTTTTTTTTTTTTATCAAAACAGCTAATTAAAAAAAAAGACATCGATACATTTTTCCTTATCTTTAAAAAGATAAAAAAAATATAACTAAAAAAATAAAAAAGAACAGAATTAAGTATTTCAACTTTTTGAAGAATGAACCACCCAAAAAAAAAAAAAGAAAAACACTTCGAGTTTATAGAAATACTTTCTTCACTTTTTTTTTGGGGGGAGGGGGGTGGTGGTGTTTGATAATATTATTATAACAATACATACCCGGGATCAAACTCTAGTCAATAACATGATTTTTTAAACTAATCCACTAACTAGTTTGACTTAACGGAAACCAAATAAAAGAACAAAAAGGTTAAATTTCCTGGATGCAAGTGAGAAATAAACAGAAAGAACAAAATACCTGGCCTGCTTACTACAATTCGAATCCACTTTAGAGGAATTGGTGTCTTCAGTTTGAAATAGACTGGAGTCTCTTGATCAGTGTTACAAGTCGTGTCGTTCTGGTCCGTCAACCAATCAAGTGCTGAGTTTCCCAAAACTGTGAATCCTATAAATTCTGAAAGATATGATAGAAACATAACGAATATAATAATTATCTCATCAATAAAGAAATATGGAGATTAACTAGCGATAATATTGTCTATAGGAAGTATGTTAAACATATTTAGGTCTTCTGTAGCAGAATTGTGATTTTCAAATGATTTGAAAGTTTGCACAGAGTTTGCCAATACATTGGTTTTTAAATAACACTGTGATGCCATGTAAATCCGTGACAAATTATGTTTCTATTCTGAGGTGAAAGCACAAAAGTTTCAAACAAATAAATAGTTTGTCTCATTTCTTTATAATTACATACCTTTGAACCAAAGAGTTCAATTTTGTCTTTCTCAAAGAAAATACAACATAAAACTTTTTGCCTGTCTCAGATTTAAACAAAACTGGCAAAATACTTGATCTTTCTTTGATATAGCACAGAGTGTGCACAGATTCCAACCACTGTCATTCTCGCAAAGTTTGATATCTTATTCTTTCTTTCTATCTTCTTTGTAACTGCAGTTAGATGGTTTGATTTTGTGTTAATGTATTTAGATCTAGATTATGTTGTGCCTAACGTAAGTATCATCTATTTAATTAGAAAGTATTCCTAAAGAAAGTTAATGTATTTTGCACGTCAGTTAAGTTTCCAAATTCGGCCCTTCTGAACTGCCCTTGGCCCTTTTTCAGACAGAGTCAAATAAATGATTTAGTCTTTAAAGGTACTATTACACTGCATCGGCTACTGTTAACATAAAATTTGCCTTACTTGAAATATCTAAACAATTTCTGGCCGGTGAAATTCGTTATTCACTTATTAAAGTTGTAGTTTTTATTTGACACACATGCAAACAGGATTCTTCGGGGACAATTGTTAAAGAAACTGCTCCCAAGGCAAGTCCCAATCCCTCTCATTGTGCAGTTGTTTTAAAGAAGATGGCCACCTTTTAGACATTGACCTACTCAAGACTGGTATCATGTTTATAAGTCTCAAAATAAGATGCGAGCCTTATAACTCTTCTGATACAATGTATTCTGAACGTTTACCTTATGTCATATCTTACATGTTGAGCGTGTAGCACCAGTATAGAATTATGTAGTGAGTTGTTCAAATTATCATAGCTCCCGCCTGAAGTATGATCACTTCGCATCAACTCCAATAGTAACAAAACAGTTGACATAAATATGAATGTTGGTAAAAATAACCTTTTATTAAAAAAAAAGAAAGAAATCATGTGTGAAGTTTCACTTAGTCTAAACAGTAAAACAGTTAAAGCGAAAAACAGAAAAAAATTGGTGAATTAAAACTATTATGAATACTTCATTTAACTTATAAGTATAACAGTTCCAACGTAGCATGTCTCATGTACTCTAAACGGTAGATTCTACTACCGGCTGTGTAATTTGGTCTGGCTTATGATTATCCCGGGACACTGATTGCACGAAGCATGATTCCAGCATTTTAAACCCACACGTTTTAACAGCTGCAATTATTACTCTCTTTACTTCTTGTTTTGAGCAATGTGAGCACAATAGATGCGACAGACAGCTTGAGTTTCAATTATATTGTGCTCCTCCTCTCATATAATACTGAGAAAATATTGAAGTATGTGGGAATCGTCAGAATGAAACATATCTGTTGAAATCGACTGAAACAAGTTTAAATTTTATTTGAATGACTTGCAAAGTTAACTAATTTGCGTGTTTGTGTGTGTGTTTATTTTTATATATATACTGATATAAATCATTTAAAACATTGATTTTCATCTAAGTCCTAATAAGTGGATAGCTGTAATTTTTTGGTGAAGCAGCAAATTCTCCAAGAACTTCCTGTACAGCTTTAAATATAAAGATCTAGGAGTAGAAGAAAAAAAGTACATCCTTTACTCTTTACTCGGCAATATCTCATCCGAATGTACCGACATTTTTTTTTTTTTTAAATTTGAAAAAAATCAAAACTCCTACCATATTGACAGGCAGGTCCAAACCAGCCCAGGTGACAGCCTGAGCTACAGGAACCATCGACTTTATCACATGGAGCAGACCCGGCACAGTGACACTGGTACTGGCAGTTGGGACCGAACCAACCTACGGAACAATGGGCTGTTCAAGTAAAATGAAAACACTGGTGCTATTAGAAACTGATGAGTCCCAGTTCATATCAATAACATCATATTTTATTGTGTTATTAAAAAAATTGCAAGTATGCTATTCATTATTGATGATTAACTGGATAAGTAATCGCGTTTGCACTTCACTGTCATCCTCTATTTACCCACTATTAACACAATAATGCTCTCTTAACATCCAACAACTGATCTAGCGTAAATATTGAATTTGAGAAAATGTACTTAAAATTCACAAGCGTTTTTTATTATCGTGCAATAACCTCTGAAACCACTATTAGTTATGCTCTTAAAAGTGATAAGGTTACACATTGTCGACGTTGTCCAACTCTCTTTTTAATCTTAGTAGAATCTAGTAGATAACGACAACAACACTAAAAGAATTCAGTTTTAAACAAGATCATGATTTAGATGAATATCTAGCAATGTTACGATTGTCACAATGGTTGAAACCCAACCGGTCCTAGTGAGTAGCGCTGAATTAGGTAAGACTATTATATTCGATTCAACCTTTGAAAATGTATTCAAATTGCACATACATGCTTCTAGAAAATCACTACTTAAAACCTTTTACGATTTCGAATAAGAATTAAGTTGAGTTGAAAAAAAAATGTATATACTGCTTATGGGCATAAAAAACGAGTGAATTTAATAAAAAAAAAGATATAATATATCATGTAGTTATTAATATAAATATACATTTTTATAGAAAGAGAGATAGAATGAGAGAAGACAAGCAATCATGCAAACATTGAGAAAACAAAAGTATGAAATTGGGGAGAAAGAATAATATGAAAAAGAGTGTGTGTGTGGGGGGAGAAAGTGCAAGGGACAAAGAATCTCAAAGAGAGAAAAAAAACAGAAGAGAGGAATAAAAAGGATGCGTAAGAGAAAGGTAGCGAATGAAACAAAAAAAAAAACACAGAGAATTATGGAAAGGCAAAAATTAACTCGGTGAGAATTTTTCTTTTAAGAACCAATGCAGCAAAGAAAATAAAGAGGCTTCCTGAACGTTGAAATTGAAATTAGTTGCAAATGAAAGAAAAATTGAAGAAAATAAGAACATCCACATGGCGATTTCAGTCCTCAAAATGAAAAAAAAAACATATGATTAACATATAGGAAGAATATTAGTTCGATAGACATATTGATATGTGGGAAGTTTTAGATATTTTCCTTGTATGCTGTCAAAGCTGTTAAAGCACAAGAAATGATTTAATCTACATAAATGACTGTGATAAAAACAAGAAAATGCATCGATGCTCGTAAGAGTAATAGTAGTAGTCGTAGAAGAGGTAGTAGTTGTATAGCAGCAGCAGCAGTGGTAGTAGTAGTAGTAGTAGTAGTAGTAGTAGTAGTAGTAGTAGTAGTAGTAGTAGTAGTAGTAGTAGTAGTAGTAGTAGTAGTAGTAGTAGTAGTAGTTGGAGGAGGAAGAGGAGGAGACGTTATAGTAAAGATAATAGTAATCATTGAACAATTTGAATTATAATTTTTATAGTGTTTTGTGAAGGAAAACCCCTATTCTTTTATTCGTTGCTGAATGAAGTGTAAACCATATAGATTAGCTATGTCATTTAATTTTCATCCCCAGTTAAAATGGAACAAAACATAAGATACCTACATGTAGATTGACCGTGCGAAGCAGCAGCCAGCAGGAGGAGACACACTCCGAGAACATTGACCATGATCATGACTGCGCGATGTTAAATGTGTTTTTACACACAGGAAACCATTTCTAATGGATATAGTCAGTCCTTGCAGAAATGTTGATTTCTTAAAGAGTAAAATTTATTCTGAGAAAGTTTAAAAAAATCGTAAAGTCACAATCATATATAAAACTTTATAAACGTTATGCTTGTGAAAGAAGCTTGATTATGTGGGGAGTTACAACGCCACAGTCGCGTGCAAAATGAAATCTAACACAGCACAAAATATCCGCTTACTGAAATAATAGCGAAGACCAACAATGTCACTAACCCGTACCCAATTGTGGTCAGGCTAGGACAAGGCAAATATTACTTTTTTTTTAAACAACGAGGATGTAAATTTTCAACCTTCCTGGATTATCAAGTCACAAAGTATCTCATTGTGTTGTCTTTAATTATTTCGAATGGATGGCCCTTGAGGGAGCATAATTTTGACCAATATTAACATGATCGCGATGTATAACCGCCTTGGCTTGCTAGGTGCGACTGTCTCGTGTTGTGCCTTAACATAATACTTCCGTCTTTACAACTGATACTCTCTCTCTCTCTCTCTATGTGTTTGCAAAGAAGGGAGAGACCAAACAATTCCAGCCACCTTTTCACTTATGCCCAACTTAAACGTAAAATATCATCCCTATCGTAAAGTTTCGATTGTATTTGGTACATAGATACAAACACTGTTATCCGGGAAAAGGACATAGAGAAAATAAAGGATCATTTGGGGGGAAAAGTTATATAAGATAAACCAGCGGGAGGGAAAAAAAGAGTTAAAGGGATAAAAATAAGAAAGAAAGAAAAGTGAGAGACAATGGAAGGGGAAAGAGGAGACGGAAAGGAAGAGCAATAGTTCTGGACCATTTAAACTTCATTTTTGTAGCTCTGATATAGTAATAAATTAAAGAAAAATGTCTGTCTATAACCGTCTCACTTATCTTTTAACTGTCCACTTGATCGCTCAGTTTTCCTGTCTTTATAAGCATGTGTATCTGTCTTCTTGTCTTTTACTTTATCCCATGATTGTATGATTATCTGACTGTCTATCCTGTATCACGATCTGTAGATCTGTTTATCTGTCTCTCTCTCAATCCCTGCCACTACCTGTCCATTTCGCTCTTTCTAGAACACGATCACTAGCCGTAGCTGTCTCTATAATTATTCAGGTGTTTTTTTTTTTCATATTCAGCCTGATTCTCTCTGTATCCCAATCCCTAGCTGTCTGTATAAATCTCTCTACATCTCAGTCTCTTTCATTCTAGCCGTCTTTGTATTGCAATATCCATCGGGGTTCTGTCTCTGTTTTTCTGTGTTTTGTCTATCTCTCTTTGTGTCCCTCTCTTTCTGTCTCTGTATCTGTCTCTCTGTCTCTCTCACTGTCTGTCTATCTCTGTCTCTGTCTGACTGTCTGTCTGTCTGTCTGTCTGTCTGTCTGTCTGTCTCTCTCTCTCTCTCTCTCTCTCTCTCTCTCTCTCTCTCTCTCTCTCTCTCTCTCTCTCTCTCTCTATATATATATATATATATATATATATATATATATATATATATATTATATCTCACTCGCCCGTTTTCGCTCTCTGTACCCATATCTCTATCAGTTTGTGTGTGACTCTCTCTACACCATGATCTCCAACTCCTTTGCGAGTCTGCAGCTATGTTATCTTTGTATAACTGTTTAAATGAATCTGCCGTACTCTATCTGATTTTACCTGTGTGTCTAGGACTTAATTAGTTGGTCTGTATTTCTTTGTATATAGCTCTCTATCAATTTACCTGATTCACTCTATATAAAAAACTCAATATGTGTGTGAATCTCTCTGTATATTATGATAATCTCTACCCACCTGTCTCTCTTTGCATCCTTATTTCTACCACTTAATCTCTTGGTCTCTTTTTCTTTGAATCTTTCTGTATCCTTATCTACTTCGGTCTGTCAGACTGACGGTGAATATTGGTCTCTAATAGAATATCTCACTCTAAATGAATAGCAATAATTATCTATTGATCTACTTCATTCCATATATCCTAGTGACTGTCCGTCTCAAAGAGTTAATCTTTATTTCCTGTTCAGGTACTCTCTGTGTCATAGTCACTATCCGTCTGCCGCCATCACTCATGTCAAGCGATCTGTCTCTGTCTGCCTGTATCACTCATGTATTGTGATCTCTATCTGTCTGTCTGTATCACTCATGTATTGTGATCTCTATCTGTCTGCCTGTATCACTCATGTATTGTGATCTCTATCGGTCTACCTGAATAGCTCATGTATTGTGATCACTATCTGTCTGCCTGTATCACTCATGTATTGTGATCACTATCTGTCTGCCTGTATCACTCATGCAATGTTATCTCTATCTGTCTGCCTCTATCACTCATGTGTTGTGATCTCTATCTGCATAGCTCATGTATTGTGATCTCAAATCGTCAATCTGTATCACTGATGTATTGTGATCACTATCTGTCTGCCTGTATCACTCATGTATTGTTATCTCTATCTGTCTGCCTCTATCACTCATGTATTGTGATCTCTATCTGTCTGCCTGCATAGCTCATGTATTGATCTCAAATCGTCAACCTGTATCACTCATGTATTGTGATCTTAAATCGTCAACCTGTATCACTCATGTATTGTGACCTCTATCTGTCTGCCTGTATCACTCATGTCTTGCGATCTATGTCTGCCTGTATCACTCATGTCTTGCGATCTATGTCTGCCTGTATCACTTATGTCTTGCGATCTATGTCTGCCTGTATCACTCATGTCTTGCGATCTATGTCTGCCTGTATCACTCATGTATTGTGATCTCCATCTGTCTGCCTGTATCACTTATGTCTTGTGATCTCTATCTGGCTGCTCATATCACTCATGTCTTTTAAACCCCGTCCGTCTATCTTTATTACTAATCTCTTGCGGTCTCTATATAAGTGGATGTCTTCCTGAGAACAAGGCTCTCCCTGTCTTTATTTAGTTCTCTTTCTGTCTATATGTCTGAATTTTTTTTGTAATTCCTGTGTATATTGATCCTCCGCTTCCTCCTTAAACTTCCATTATAAATGTATCCCTGTTTGTGTGTGTCTGTTTATTTTTATTGCTCTCTCTCTCTCTCTCTCTCTCTCTCTCTCTCTCTCTCTCTCTCTCTCTCTCTCTCTCTCTCTCTCTCTCTTTCACTCTCTCTCTTTCTCTCCATTTTTTTATATATACCACTCTCTATCCAAATAATGATCTACATCTGTCTTAAAATGATTTTTATCTATAATTATCCTGCCATATTATTTCCATGCCTCGGTATTTATCCGCCTTTCTTTGACTCTCTCTGTATCCTAATCTTTATGCATCTGTCTGTCCCTGTCTTTATCACGGTCTCTTTCCGCCTTTTTGTCTCATAATGTATTCAAATATCCATTTATACGTTTTTCTGCCTGTCTGTCTGTCGTTATAATAAAGTTTCTGTCTCATTCTGTCTCGAAATACATCCGCCTGTCTTTCTCTATACCTCTCTATGTGTTCCATCACTATCCTTCTGATTTCTCCCTGATCATGCCAGTCGGAATTTGATTGTTTTTTTCCCTCTCTTTATTCCGGTCCTCTGCTTGTCTCTAACTTTCTGTATCCAGATATTAATCTACTTTTTGCCTCTTTCTGCATCCTTGTCTTAATAAATTATGTCTATGAAATCTTTGTTCTCCTAGCTCCACTCTCTCTGTCTCTCTCTTCCATTATCCATTTATCGTCCTTATCTCGCAAAATAAGGTTATACTTGACATCTTCCTGCTTAAGGCAATAATGCGCGATTTAAATGGCCGACAGTTTTTGTCCTTTGTTTCAAAGAACGAAGGGAATTATTACTGACAGATTATATTTACTTTCACCGAGGTACACTGAATACCATTGTTTAAAGCTTCATCGCTTTAAATTTCGCAGTCTTTTTATCCTCGGTTCAATCCTACTCGTGACAGATTTCTCTGTTTACCTTCTCTCTATCTCTCTCAGTCTCTCTGTCTCTGTCTCTGTGTCTGTCAGTCTGTCTGTCTGTCTGTCTGTCTGTTTGTCTCTCTCTCTCTCTGTCTCTCTGTCTGTCTGTCTGTCTGTCTGTCTCTGTCTCTTCTCTCTCTCCCTCTCTCTGTCTGTCTTTTTCTAACTTTATCTCTGTTCTTGTTAGATCTAAAGCTAGATAAGGAAAGCAAATGAGAGATAGAGAGCGGGAGAAAGAGTGAAAGAGATAAACAGAGAGATAGATAGATAGATAGATAGATAGAGAGAGAGAGAGACAGAGAGATAGAGAGAAAGCATGGGAGATATCTGTTACCAAAAATAAGATATGTGAAAAAAAAAAAAACATTTCCAAAGAAAAGACATTTTGTTTCCTATATAAGTTATACGTAGGCGATAATTTTTTTTTTGGTCTGTTTTCCTTCTTCTTTTAACTCAGTTTTCAATTATTTGTTTTTAATTATTTTTTTTTTTGCCTTGTTTTCCGCGCTGTTCTGTATGTTACATGTCTTAATATATTTCATGGTTTTAGACAGTATAACATTATTTGTACCGAAAGGTCGGGGCTCTATCAACATGAAATAGCTAGTAAGTTGATAAAGTTTGATTTGTCGTGAGCACTGTTTGATGTTTATCAATAAAAACCCCTCCCCCCTTCACCCCCGGACGGGGTACAAATTTACTTACAACTTCTTTAACAAGGAAACAAAAACATGGATCAGCTAAACATTCAATTGAGAAATTTATAAACTCTGCGCGCGACAGCCTATTATTAAGTTAGGAATCTTTGATGGAAATGTCTAAGTTTGGAAAAGCAATCTTACTTGATGGAAATTCTTGTCTTTGTTGACTTGCGTTGTTAAGATCAGACTCAAAACGTGTGTAGCGGTTGAGTAAGGCTCATTGTATTGACAAAAAGGAACGAAAAAAGGGCGAGAGACAGGAGAAGGATACAACACAGATGGCATTGTGCTGTTGTTCTGTCATGCTTTAATGTCACATTTTGCAACAACAGTTTTTCTTCTTAATTTTGTCCAGAAGATTTATGTCCGCCCTATAATTATACTTCCACTCTTGGTTTTCGGCGCACGTCAGGTATGATTGACACAGTCAGATATTTCTGGTTAACAGACGCAGGCAAAAAGCCTGAAAACTGTCAGTATCGATTAACCCCTAATGTTTGAAGCGAGGAGATGTTCACGAGCAGTAGTGAAGGAGACAAAGATTTGTTTGTAATAATCAAATAAATCCAACATTACTAAACTTCTTCATGGAATTAGAAAGTAAAAATACAATGTTAATTTATATGCAAACCTCAACATACCCATATTTTCATGAAAGGCACCGAGTTTCCTAAAAGTTTTGGATGATTTTGAATCTGAACCTAGCAGTGAATCGTTTTTCTGACAGTAATATTATCGATTCGACTATTCTATGAGGAATGAGAGAAAGTAGAAATCTTAATGTTCCACATAGAGTTGTCACTTACTCAAGTGTCTGGAAAAAAATCCAGCAAGTTTTGTTCTATATTCTAGCTTTAGCTAATTTGTCATTAAACACTGAATTTTGCAAAAACCAAATTAAAACTTGACTAAATCATTTTTGATTTTGATTCTTTGTGTTTGATTGTCAACCGACAGAAAACTTCAAACTAGCTGAAATTGAAACTTGGTGCTGAAAAAAAAATCACACTTAACCTCTGGATCAATCAAACACTTAAGAAACAGATTAGGAAAAAAAAACATGGAGAACATCAGTAAACGGAAATGTCCCATCGATGTTCTCTACATAGATAAACCAAGGGACAGACATGAAGTACAGCAAGATAAAGTATCTGAAAAAAGACGTCGGAGAAATATCAAGAACAAGGATCATAGAACCCTTCCTGAGTATTTTGTTTTGCTGTAGACGAGGGTCAAGACCTGTGCATGATAATAACTGATGGGTGTGATAATACACCACAGAGGAGATTAGAGAACGATGGCGATTGGCCATATTTTTTTGTTACTACATAATCTAATTTTTGCAACCATATTGGACCAACTTATGACCTTTTATACCAGATAGTAAAATAAAACGTATTTTATTTATGGTTATTTTAATTAACCCCTGATAGGTTGAAAAATATTACCCAAATAAAATCCATGAATGGTATAAAGAAAATTAAGAAATTTAAAAGGACAACTCGTTACGAGCTGACGATGCTTTTATAATATAAAAATTTTCTACATGGTAGTCATAACGTATAGCAAGATTTTTATTCCTTTCTGATAAGCCTGATATTCATATCGGAATTAGAGTGACCTCGAAAACCTCCCTACTCTCAAACTCTCAGCTTGACTGGTAAAATCGCCAGAAACAAATTAATATGTCCTCACACTTAGCACAGGTTGAGTTTTAAAAAGTTAACACAGTGTAGCATTAAATACCCATAATGGCACATGAAAAAGAAAACTAACGTTCATCTCCAAATGGTAATTATAAGTGTGCTTCGCCGATGATTTTCTAACTACTTATTCATTCTTAAATGTTTTACAAATATTTACACCTGGCAATAAATGGAGCTACAGCTCAATAAGTCAAATGCCCTGCATTTTAGCCTAGTGGATCACGAACTTCCATGCATTTCCATCCCTCGTAGCTTTCAGTGCATCTCTTACTCGTACTACATTTAGCCACTATGTTAGTCCATCCAAACTCTTTTCTCATCATTTTCCCAAGCTGTGTGTTCCTTCGATCATAGCAGTTGTCACATGATGTTCTTGCTTCACTCTTCTTATCGAATGGCCAGAGAAGGTTACTTGGCGTCCACGTATTCTATTTATGAATCATCTTTTTGCGATCTCGTAACACCGTTTCGTTTGATTTCTTTGCGGTCCATGAGATTCGTAGCATTCTCCCTAGCAACCAGATTTCTGTTGCTTCCAATTTTTTCGTAACTTTTGAATTGTCCAGCCCTCATACCCATGCATTAAAATGGTTTAAATATGGTACTTCAGTGTGAATGGATGTGTGATTGTTTGCTAATAGCATTTCATCCATGGAAACGTTTTGCTTGCAGTAATCTTAATGTGATTTGTTTGTTGTTTCCTCCGTCGCTTGATATTAAAGTACCCGAGTGTTTGAATTGATCTATTCGCTAGAGTTTATTCTCGTTGATAAAGATTTTAATCTTTGGGCACTCATTGTTTCGATTGTCCAAAATTACTTGAGTTTAGTATTCAGATGAAAAATAAACGTGCTGTGCTACAGATTCAGAACTACCTAGCAAGGAAACTGAAGTTTCCATCAAGGAAAATAGTAACTTACAACCAGTAATGACACAAAATATTTCAAACATATCGATGTAACTAGTCGACTTGTCCTCTCAGTTATTTCCGCGACGTTTCAGAAGTAATTTCATTGTACAGACTCCACCTGCTGTTAACGATTGGTTATTGCTAAAGTTTTCTTCAAATTTTATAAAAAGTAAAAACATTTAATGTAAAATTAGCATTATCGTCTGAATAATACAAAATCTAGGACCGTACAATACCTGATAAAATTACTTGTACTATGAAAACAATGTTTAGAAACAAATTAAGCTTTGATCCGAATATATAGCTTTCTGGCTATTTTTTTTTCTTTGAATTATGTAACACTTTTGCAATGATCCACTGTTTCCCTCTGTACCAGCTCTCTCCAATCAGGCTGGCTTGTGAAACAGTTCAAATTGTAAAATGATCCAAAAAAATCGCACAATAATTGTTACTTCAGTGTAAAAGCATCAGAAAGTGATGAGAGAGAGAGAGAGAGAGAGAGAGAGAGAGAGAGAGAGAGAGAGAGAGAGAGAGAGAGAGAGAGAGAGAGAGAGAGAGAGACAGACAGACAGACAGACAGACAGACAGACAGCCAGACAGACAGACATACAGACAGACAGACAGACAGAGACAGAGAGGGACAGAG
>JAWDGP010006360.1:77500-85102 GCA_033675545.1 Elysia crispata | reverse complement strand
TGTTGGGAAGTTAGGACAACTGTAGCGAGGTATGCACTAAGGCAATTGTTGCGAGGTTAGGACAACTGTAGCGAGGTATGCACTAAGGCAATTGTTGCGAGGTTAGGACAACTGTAGCGAGGTATGCACTAAGGCAACTGTTGGGAGGTTAGGACAACTGTAGCGAGGTATGCACTAAGGCAACTGTTGGGAGGTTAGGACAACTGTAGCGAGGTATGCACTAAGGCAACTGTTGGGAGGTTAGGACAACTGTAGCGAGGTATGCACTAAGGCAACTGTTGGGAGGTTAGGACAACTGTAGCGAGGTATGCACTAAGGCAACTGTTGGGAGGTTAGGACAACTGTAGCGAGGTATGCACTAAGGCAATTGTTGGGAGGTTAGGACAACTGTAGCGAGGTATGCACTAAGGCAATTGTTGCGAGGTTAGGACAACTGTAGCGAGGTATGCACTAAGGCAACTGTTGGGAGGTTAGGACAACTGTAGCGAGGTATGCACTAAGGCAACTGTTTGAAGGTTAGGACAACTGTAGCGAGGTATGCACTAAGGCAACTGTTGGGAGGTTAGGACAACTGTAGCGAGGTATGCACTAAGGCAACTGTTGGGAGGTTAGGACAACTGTAGCGAGGTATGCACTAAGGCAACTGTTGGGAGGTTAGGACAACTGTAGCGAGGTATGCACTAAGGCAATTGCAGCGAGGCAAGCGCAAGGACAATTGTACTGAGGTGAGCACGCAAATTAACTTTTTAAGTTGAGATTTAAAGTTGACTACAGTAAGGTAAGAGCAAAGATATGTGTCTAATCTTTTACCACTCTATGTCACGTGAGCGTAAATGGCAACCTTGCTGCCATTTTTAAGCAGTCAAATAATAGTAAATATAGCCTCGTGATTGTTTGAGGTAACTTCTGTCGCGTTATATTAATGGCAATATGGGAAATCATGCAATCGAGTAATTATTTTCCTATTCTATTTGTAGATTATTCTAAACTCTTATAAGACGATTACTCTTTTAAAAGAGCTGCCCATTTATCTTAAATGGTTATGAATGTTAAGATAGATTTGGACTTTCAAAATAAGCTGACTGTTCTTATCGTCAGATGAGCGAGAGAGGCAATTTCGTTCAATAAGCCGCTATTTATATAAGAATAAAATGATAAGTCCATGACAAGAATAATTTCGGGTACTGCACCCCAACTCTGTCCCCACTCCTAGATAGTGGCGCTGACAGCAGACCGTTGCCGTGTTCGGCAGTACCGCGAGCTGGTGGAGATTTCTGGTTTCCCCACACCCTACTTTGGTTCCCCATGCATCAATCATCTCGCACAGCAGTGCCGACCGTTCCATCACGAAATGCTCAGAGCGTGTGAGCCACACCGGTACAGGTGAGCACATCCTGACAGACTTGCTCCTTCACAGTTGTATATTAACTTCATCACCAACAAAATGGACGACACTGATGTTATCGAATTATTGGGTACATTACATTTTTGCTATTGTGTTATTCACATCTCTGGGTTCCACTGTGTATACAGTTTATAAAATATAAGGCGTTTTAGGTTATTATGTATCCTTACATAGTCTTAGCACAGATGAAAACCTACGTATTCAAAATTAGCCTTATTTTTTTGGTTATAAGAAATGCAGGATTTGAGCAAATGTTCGGCTTAAACGTGACTTCTATTCATCCGGTTCGTATTATACAAAGTCCATTTCCCGTTCGCCTCTAGACATAACGACTCCCCTAATGTGCTGCTGGTGGATTACCCCGAGGTGGATCCAGACAGCCCGAGTTCTGTGTTTACCGCAGTCTTCCACCAAAATGTCCGAAATGTCCACAAACACAGACGCGAACAGTGCCAGGTGAGGACTAGCCCGGGGGATGGGAGCGGGGAGGGGTGTTCAAGGTCGCCCAAGGTCGCTCAAGTCTTAAGCTTATGATTGATTGAAGTGTTTTTTTGACAGGCTCAGTCCATCACTAGCGGTTGTTTCGGTTTTTCCGAGCTTTCAGGACACAAGAACAGCCTTTGAATGTTTTTCTTTTTTTAAATACTATAGTGGATGCAGAGCTGTTACGAAATTAAAGTAAAAAGAACAAAAAGTTAAGCAATGATACAGAAAAAGGGGGGGGGAAGAGAGAGAGATAGAGAGAGAGACACAGAGAGAGACAGAGAGACAGAGAGACAGAGAGAGAGAAAGAGAGAGAGAAAGAGAGAGAAAGAGAATGAGAGAGAGAAAGAGAGAGAAAGAGAGAGAGAGAGAGAGAGAGAGAGAGAGAGAGAGAGAGAGAGAGAGAGAGAGAGAGAGAGAAAGAGAGACAAAGTATGATTCTTTAATTTGGTTGTTTCATTAAAACGTTTTAAATCCTTGCTACTATGTCAAGACAGTGACATGCGCATAAAGTCGGAAATTCTTTTCTATTTTTCTCTCTTCATCTCTACTCTGTCTCTGTCTCACTCTCTCACTATTGTCCCCCCCCCCCTCTTCAGGTGCGAGTTGATGCTGCCGTGAGAAGACCTTCACAGGATGACGAATCTCTCTTTTTCGTCGGGTCAAAGATCATAGTCTTCAGCCACAGCAGCAGAGTACAGACTCGAGAAATGTGAGGTCAATGAACAGAAATATTACGCCCTAGAGAAGATCTCGTGTAATATACGTCTATTTTGTTGTCTTTTAGGTCGTAACATCAATCTATAGAAATAAGGCTAAATTTATTAAGTAAATTGGGACAAAAAGTATTAATTTTTTGTGTAAAACATGAACTTCTCTGACAAGGAGGCCCATGGAAAGATAACTCCCTATCAAGGAGGCCCATGGAAAGATGACTCCCTAACAAAGAGGCCCATGGAAGGATAACTCCCTAACAAGGAGGCCCATGGAAGGATAACTCCCTAACAAGGAGGCCCATGGAAAGATAACTCCCTAACAAGGAGGCCCATGGAAAGATAACTCCCTAACAAGGAGACCCATGGGGAGATAAATCTCAAAACTTTAGTTCTTTTACTTACTCTATACACTCTATTGCACGTTAAATATCTGAACCTTCAGATTGGTTCTATCATGGTATTCTTGTTGAAATAAAATGTTAAAGATATTTGTAGACTCAGAACGATAAGCTTCTAAGGCCATAGATTTTATTTTTCAAGATATTGAAATCATTTATTTTTTTGTGTGAACTGATTTCAGTTGACACTCACTTGTGGGAAACCAGCTAATTCTATATTTTTCATAGCTATCAAAGATCGTTTTCAAGGCATACAGACAACGAAATTCCCCATAAAGTGTCTAATGGTGCACTGCCATGCGGGAATTCATATTTGCGCATTTATTGAAACGTAGATTAAAATGAATGGGTTTAGTAAGGTCTATAGAGAGATTTAGATTTTTCAAGATAATAGCCCACTACTCTTTATGTTTTGAGGAGTGAACTAAAAAATCTGTGTTTTAATTTTCTCATCAATTTTTTATCAACATTTGTTCAGTGAAGTTCCCGGGGTAACGGCTGTTGAAGCTGCTTACATCTCAGGTGAAAGTCAAATCACTGTGATCAAAGGTAAGAAAAAATCATTGGTAAGAACTTAATACTTGTTAGTTGAGCAGTCAAAAATGTTTGCTGACTCAGCTAGAAGTTATCTAGATCTAAATTTTGACCATAGATCGAGATATAATGAGAGGCAGATTCGATATGAGCCACAGCTCTATAGTTTATAAACTTCCAAATTGTTCTACGGGCTGGGATTCGATTCTAGTACCTAAAAAATTATTAGGTTTACTTCTTTTTTAATTCCAATGAATATAAATTGGTCCAATCTGTCTAATTATAATAATTTACTCAGTGAATTTTTGTGTAGACCTTATGATGGTAAACTGTTTATTAATCTATTTGTTTTCCTATAAACGTTTCCCAACGCGATATTTCAGGCTGTGAGTCTTTGCGGCTCAACAGCACTTCTCTGCAGCCGCTTGATTCTGATTGGACGAGGATTTCCTCATCATGTGACGCGAGCCTCGATGCGGCAGAGAGTCGAGACGGCACTCTCTATGTGTTCCGAGGTGAAAGTTTGAGCATTGATAGAGAGTATTACACAAGTCAGCATTAAAAAAAAAATATTCAAGGGTTCTCAAAGTATACCGACAGCTGACCCCACTCTAGATAAACTATGGAGATAAAAGTTAATTCTGAAACTTATCTAGTGACTTTGCCACCTTTCTTGGTGAGAAAAAATGTGACCTTTTTACTCCTCACTCCAGGCTTAGTGAATGTGAATGAAGTACAAATTTAACTTGAATCAACTTTGCCAATCTATTACTCCATCAGAGTGGAACATGGCTAGATCTAATTCTGCTCCTTCCCAAATTATTTAAAATATTCCCGCATGCCCTGTAGAAGGATGCGCGCACATGCAAGAACGGGAAAAAACAATGCTTGGAGGTGCGCACCGCCTTGTGCAGGTCAGACCTGCTCCTTTATCTGTGGCTTCAGGAAAGTTAGCGCTTCAAAGGATCTATAAATACATATTAGGGTTTGAGGAAATTTGATAACTATTCTTAAAGAGTTTTACTCATTAACATCATCATCCGCTTGACCTGTGTGTTCAGTCAAACTGACCACCGCCTTTTAATAAGGTTACTGGAGAGGAACAAAATTAATACAGCACAAGATCATGCACAATAAACTTGCGCAATTTGTTTACGTAATAATAGTGAATACAATTATTTTCAGGCTGCTACGTCATTGCTGAAGGTCAGACGCCTAAACATCTGTCCTCGTTGGGTCTGCCGTGTGATGTAGATGCGGCCTTGAACTTTGGCGGAGAAACTTTTGTCTTCAAGTATAGCCATTTCTGGATCCGCCGGGAGGGAGAGGTAAATTTCTCTCACGCGGGTCACACCTTGGAGTGGACAATTGATGCTGTAGTGTGTTCATAAAGCGACGTCTCTCCTTTCTTCTACCTCCGCAAACCACAGAAACTGTAAACCCGTGACGTTTGGAAATTCAGAAAAACGTTTTTTTTTTTGTCTCATTTTTATGTAAATCACTCGAGACTTCAATGTTTTATCATAAAATACAATTTTGCTGGGGGAAAAGCAAACAGACAATCATCAAAACCCTGCCAGTATTATTATACAAGGCCAGAGATGTTTTGATAAATAACTAGGCAATGGGCAGTGAAATATCAATGGCACCATCTCATTTGTCCATCGAATCTTATGTAAATGGCAGTAGGATTTAGAATACCTGGCAGATTCAATAGTGCAGCACAAATGAAAAGAGAAACTAACATAATTCGCTTCGAAAATTCTCTTTGCTTAGTCTGAACATTAAAAAAACAAAACAAAACAAAAAAAAAACAAACAACAAAACAAACAAAAACACAAAAAAACAACAACAAAAAACAACAAAACAAAAACAACAACAAAAACAAAACAAAACAAAACTCCTAAAGTGGAGAAATCCCGAGCGCTATGCAGCCTAATCCATTGGTTTCTGTAACGGTACAATGCCTGTGTATCGCCAAGGGAAGCTATTGTTAGTATTGGCCTGTAAGGAAAGTAATTTCACAAAGAGTTATACCCCTGTGAAAGCTACGAACTGTCCAACTATCACAGACACTGAGAAGTCATGCGTGAAATGTTTTGTTGAAAATTGCTTATCCTTATTTTTACTGTTGTTGTTTTTGTATGCATTTCAAAATCACGAAAAAAAAAAGAAAAAGAAAAAAAATTTGTGGAAAACAATTGAATTTGAAATCGAAGAAAAGTTAATTTTACAAGAAATTATAAGCAACACAGCATTCAATCCATTAAAAGAGGAAAGTGTGTGTATGTATATAAATGTAATAAACGTTCAAGTTTTACATTGTTATCGCTTGTGTTTTTTTTTGTTTTTTTTTTCTGTCTTTCTTTGTATTTTTTTTTTTCCTTTCTGCACACGTGGCATGAGGCGAATGCTGGATATAACATGTACAGGTTTTTATAACTTACTAATTCACAACAAAAATTTCCTGTAATATATTTAAAGACACTGATGTGGCTAGAAATACATGAGAAATCAACAAACAAACAAAAAATCGTATGCGGCACATAAAAGGACACAAGAAACTGTTTATACTGAGTTTATTTATCATGTCATCAGAAAAGAAACTGTTTATACTGAGTGTATTTATCATGTCATCAGAAAAGTGTCACGTCAAAGGATATAGCAGCATGTCTGAGCCTTCACCATGCCATGAGGCTCGTTCAACCTTTCGGTTTCTCCAATAACGAATTTTGTGTTTCTATATTAATAAATGAATATATTCATGTCTGAATAAAATATTAAGAATGTTAGAAACATTTACATTTACTGATGTGTTTTTTGTTTCTTTTTGTAGTTGCAAGAAATGTACCGGTCAAAAAGTTTGAAATGTCATTATTATAGTCAATACTGTCAGAGCTAGCAGTAAACTGTATGTCTTTATATCTCTGTTTTCTACCTATAACTATCTGACCATATGTGTATCTATCTCTGTCTTCTACCTATAACTATCTGACCATATGTGTATCAATCTCTGTTTTCTACCTATAACTATCTGACCATATGTGTATCAATCTCTGTTTTCTACCTATAACTATCTGACCATATGTGTATCAATCTCTGTTTTCTACCTATAACTATCTGACCATATGTGTATCAATCTCTGTCTTCTACCTATAAATATCTGACCATATGTGTATCAATCTCTGTCTTCTACCTATAACTATCTGACCATATGTGTATCAATCTCTGTCTTCTACCTATAACTATCTGACCATATGTGTATCAATCTCTGTCTTCTACCTATAACTATCTGACCATATGTGTATCAATCTCTGTCTTCTACCTATAACTATCTGACCATATGTTTATCTATCTCTGTCTTCTACCTATAACTATCTGACCATATGTGTATCTATCTCTGTCTTCTACCTATAACTATCTGACCATATGTGTATCTATCTCTGTCTTCTACCTATAACTATCTGACCATATGTTTATCAATCTCTGTCTTCTACCTATAACTATCTGACCATATGTGTATCTATCTCTAACTATTTGACAATATGTTTATCTCTCTCTGTCTTCTACCTATAACTATCTGACCATATGTGTATCTATCTCTGTTTTCTACCCATAAGTATCTCACTATATGTGTATCTATCTCTAACTATTTGACAATATGTTTATCTCTCTCTGTCTTCTACCTATAACTATCTGACCATATGTTTATCAATCTCTGTTTTCTACCCATAAGTATCTCACTATATGTGTATCTATCTCTAACTATTTGACAATATGTTTATCTCTCTCTGTCTTCTACCTATAACTAGACAACACGACCACACTCTTTCAAACTATATAACACGACCACACTCTTTCAAACTATATAACACGACCACACTCTTTCAAACTATATAACACGACCACACTCTCGAAAATTATATAACACGACCACACTCTCTAAAACTATATAACACGACCACACTCTCGAAAATTATATAACACGACCACACTCTCTAAAATTATATATAACGACCACACCCTCTAAAACTATATAACACGACCACACTCTCTAAAACTATAT
>JAWDGP010006360.1:0-72500 GCA_033675545.1 Elysia crispata | reverse complement strand
ACAAAGAGAGAAAAAGGAAAGGAAAAGAGAGAAAAATGAAAGGAAAAGAGAGAAAGAGAGATATCGATAGAGAGACAAAGAGAGGAAGAGATAGATAGATAGATAAAGAGAGGGAAAGAGCGAGAGAGAGAGAGAGAGAGAGAGAGAGAGAGAGAGAGAGAGAGAGAGAGAGAGAGAGAGAGAGAGAGAGAGAGAGAGAGAGAGAGAGAGATTGTTAAGCTGGGTCCATTTGATACAGATGAGTTCGTAATTTGAAGAGTGCGTGATCTCAGAGGGAAGATATTAAACAAGAATGTAAAAATGTCAAAGTTAAGTTTTGATGTCTTCCTTGCTTTTTTTTTTTTATTTAGCTGGACACAATGTAGGAGCATATGATGTGCACGTTGAGTATTTCATGATATTTCTGTAGAAGTAAAATGGTTCCATAATTAACGCACCTTTGGAAGTTGAAACTGAAAGTCGCGTCTTCATACAAAGGTAAACATTTGAGGCAAAGAACTTCACAAGAACTGAATCTAAAGAATTGTAAAACCCTGGACGAAAACATGTTTTAGGGTCAAGGCTAAAAAACTCGGTAGGTCAAGAGGGAAAGACCCAACCCACACCCTTTCTTTCTGAAGACCGTGGAGATTTCAGCCAACAATGACGCTTGTCCGGTCTAGATCTTCGGATTTTCCCCAACACAGGAGTGTGTCAACCAGCACACGGCAGCTGCAGGAAGGGCTGTACACACACCTAGACGACCTTGAGAAGAGCGCGTTCATCGATGCACTCAGCGCGTACGGTGCGCACCGAGATATCTTCGAGTTAGTGAACGCGCTGCGCAAGATTCTCAACACACCAGTCAAGAGAAACCTGTTTCCGTTGGTCAAGAAAATCATACGTCCTGGAGACACGAAGGCGTTTGACCTGCTGACCAAGTGAGTAAGATACATGTAGGTTAGTTCACTCATTAGCAGATTAAAATACGATAAGTTGAGCTATTTATTGATGTATAAAGGATAACGCACACTTAAGGTGGCTTACATAATACAGCATCAGACTCACATTACAGTGGCAACGTTACTAATCAAAACCACAGACATAACGTAACAAAAACTTACATCATTTATCATGAGACAACAGTGATCTATAGCTTTTGAGGTTCTGTTCTTTCTTCCCATCATTCAGAGCGGACAAGCAGTCCGGCACGCTGCCCCGCCCCCACCTGTACAGACCACACATCGCAGACATAAACGTCCTGAACAAACACCGAGCCTCGTCCCTCCCTGACATCTCCAGGGGAACCCGCGGAGCCCCGCCCACAGGCGGGCCGAGGGCGGGGCTACCATCTCGCTACCGACGCTCTCCCGGCAGGCGGGGGGCGTGGTCTGGAGGGGAAGAGGAGGAGCCACACAATGATAGACAGGCGTGGGGCGTGGTCGGAGATAAGCACAAAACGCATTCGACACGCCCCAAGAACTCTAGCGATGAGATTAGCGGCGAAGTGTTTGAGGTAAAAATGTTAAACCTTTGAATCTCGAGATTTTGAAATGATTTTCTCTAACTTCGACCTTACCACCCTAAACAGCTAAGCTCTTGAGGAATTTGGAGCATCAGGTCAAGAGATAAGATAAAATGTCATCTGATACATTCCAGTTCAGTGTGCCAGGCTTATAAGTTATAGGCCAGATAGATCAGGTTTCTGATATATGAGTGTAGTATTCACCTAGAAGCTTCGAATGTGTAGTGATTTATCTTTCCTAGCAGTTTATGAATGTCAGCACAGATATTTTCTAATTCAGATGTCGACATGCGCATATCTTCGGAAAAGTTTAACTCAAACGGTCATGTATGGCTCATTTAAAAAGAAGTGTATTTGAGATTTGAATGAATTATGTGAAATTCACACTACGTTGTTTTCTTTGGGGTGGGTGCTATTGGGGTTGGTGGTAGGGGTGGAGGTTGCGTGGCGTTGTTGATAACAGTCCAAATTAAAGAACATTTACAAATAAACAAAGGTCAGGTTGTAAAACACAGATAACGAAACTGAAGCTGAATATATTCACTCTCCAACTGTCATTTTTTTTTCAACAAAACTTTGTTTGATTTAGCTGCTTTAACCTGGGAGTTGCCCAGAAGCCTTAAGATGATTGTTTTGGTCTGGTGTGTCCATACCTGAGTCACGTGACCCTCTCTCTATCTGCTTCAGATCGACATAGGCGAGCCCAGTCTCACCGGCGAAGGGTTCGGCTTCACAATAAGAGGCGGGCTGGAGCACGAAATGGGCGTGTATGTTTCATCTGTCGGTCATGGAAGCACCGCCCACAAGAACGGATTGACAGTCGGTGACCTACTTTTGGAGGCCAACAATATCTCCTTCCGGGGCATCCCACATCAGGAAGCGGTCAAGGTAGATAGGAAAAAATGTCGAGAGAAGGAAGAAATAAGTGGTGGACATATAGAAAGAAACAAAATTATAGGGATGGATAAAAATACGATATTGCACGTTTATTTTACATAGATAGGAAAAAATAAAAGATATATAGATCGATAGATAAATCGCTCAATCGATAGGTAAATATGTTTTGTAGAAACTTAGACAGACAATCAGATATAAGCATAGACTACAAGAGAAGATATTATTGTACGTTTTACAGAGTAAATGTTCGTTGACGCAACTCAAGACCTTTGTCTATCGTCTGTTCTCGAATTGCATTAGAATTTTATTTGATACGTACAGTCTTCTAGTTTGTGCATTTAATACTGAGCTATTTTTACACCCTCCACTCTCTCTCTCTCTCTCTCTCTCTCTCTCTCTCTCTCTCTCTCTCTCTCTCTCTCTCTCTCTCTCGCCTGCCAGATAATCCAAGCGGCGACGCGCCTGCAGCTAGTGGTGTCCCGGGTCGGACGTATCCCCGGAAGTCACACAGTGCTGGAGTCCTTCCGGTGGACTGACCCCAAAGGTCGGCCGGTGTCCCCGCCCCCTGAGGGCAGTGGCGGCGCGGCGGGGGAGGATGACGGGAGGGGCCGCAGCGGAACCCGGATGTTACAGGGCAGCGACGAGAGAAAGGTGGGCGGGGCTCTTGGACACTTTTTTTGATTATGGCGAATCCGCGACAAGCGGATCTCATGACTCTCAAGTCTAATTTTAAGCAAAGTAGTGAAGAAAAATAATGTCAAGCTGCCAAACTTAAGTCATCAGCGATTCTCAGGAAGGGGGAGAAGGGGGAGGGGGAGTGTGGGGAGGGTTGACTGAGATAAAAAGCGACTGTAAATGGGTGGATTGAGGTATAAATATTATCGCAGGATTCTTCAGTGGCTAGGTTTAGTGTCGATATTCCTTCGCCAGAGCGTAAAACTGAGAAGCCACGTTACACTTATCCATGTTCAGAATTTGGACCACGATGAAGAAGAAGAAGACGAAAAAAAAAGAGAGATAGAGATAGAGAGAGAGAGAGAAAGAGAGAGAGAGAGAGAGAGAGAGAGAGAGAGAGAGAGAGAGAGAGAGAGAGAGAGAGAAAGGCAGACAGACAGGCAAAGGTATCAAGAAAGTCAGAGGGAGAATATATGTGAAAACAAAATAAAAACGCATTAAAATCCAAAGTGAGATAGAGACATGGGGTATGGAAGAAATACTTCAGAAACAGATTGGAGACAGGCAAAGAAATAGAGAGACGAATACAATGGAATTATAAGCGTCATTCTAAAATAAAACCTTTTAGGAGAAAAGAGCAGACATCTCCACGGATAAAGTCTGTTAAGATAAAAACGCAGTAAAACAAAAGATGAAGACGCCCATCCTTATATTCCCGTCCAGATCAACATCTTGGTACAGAAAGGTCAAGGCCTCGGCCTGATGATCCGTGGAGGGAATGAATACGGGCTGGGCCTCTTTGTCTCCGGCATTGATCCGTTCTCTGTCGCGGAGAACGCTGGCATTAAGGTGAGATTTCCCTACAGAGATTCACACTTCACTCCTAGTGAATCCCGCAGTCCATACGTTCACTCTTCACTCCTCATGAGAAGCACAATCCATAGTTTAACACTTGTCGCCTTACAAGTCGCACAGTCCATAGGTTCACTCTTCACTCCTCATGAGTTGCACAATCCATAGATTTACACTTGTCGCCTTTCAAGTCGCACAGTCCATAGGTTCACTCTTCACTCCTCATAAGTTGCACAATCCATAAATTTACACTTGTCGCCTTTCAAGTCGCACAGTCCATAGGTTCACTCTTCACTCCTCATGAGCTGCACAATCCATAGATTTACACTTGTCGCCTTTCAAGTCGCACAGTCCATAGGTTCACTCTTCAATCCTCATGAGCCTCACAATCTTTGGGTTGAAAATTTACTCGCCAAGAATCACACATTCTATAGCTTCACTCCTTGTAAGGCACATATTACATAAGGTTCACACTTCACTCTTTTTGAGTCGCACTGTCCGTGAGTTCACACTTCATTCCTCGTAAGCCACACAGTTTGTAGGTTTATGCTTCATTCCTTATGAATCTCCAAATCCAAAGATTCATACTTCACACTCATAAGTGTCACATCCCATAGCTTCACGATTTACAACTCACAAGTCACACAGTCTAGAGCTTCACAACTCACTCTCATGTGTCGAGCACTTGCTATAACTAGAAAAGATTGAATTTGTTAGAGATTTAAAAAATATTTTGAACTTTATAATTAATTCGAATCCCCAGCTCGGAGACCAAATCATTGACGTGAATGGGCGGAGCTTCCTAGACATCTCGCACAGCCAGGCTGTCAGTCATCTCAAAAAGGGGCGTCACCTAATCATGACCGTGAGAGATATCGGGAAAATCCCATTTGCAAAAACTGTGATAGATGAGAAAGGCTGGATCGAGAGTACAAGAGTAAACTCGTACAGCAAAAGTGGATCTACAAGGTGATGTTTGAATATACGCTAAAAATAGATCAGTAACTGGTATAAAGAAAAACAAGCTGTGTTGATTAATATCACGTAAATGTCTATCAATTTTATATGTCTGCCTGTTGTCTCTACCTATCTCTGTGTGTCTGTCTTTGTGTGTCTCTGTCTGTCTATCTGTCTGTCTGTCTGTCTGTCTGTCTGTCTCTCTCTCTCTCTCTCTCTCTCTCTCTCTCTCTCAAAATCTGACACAGAGATAAAAAAAAACAACAACAACATGTTATTCCTATCATCGCACACAGCCTCACACGTGTCCATCGATGCCCGACTGTGATTTTGACCATAAACCTAAAGTAAAACTGAAAACTCTGTCTTGTCCCGCTTTGCATCTTGTTTCTGAATTTTTTTTATTCTTCCCTTTTCACAAAAGTTTCAATCCGTTCACCGCTGTTTGCTAACTGTGCTTGCAGGTCTCTGAGCGGAAGTGTTACAGACCAAGAGACAGACTGGGTATTTATCCGTTAAATTTATTATTATTATTATTATTATTATTATTATTATTATTATTATTATTATTATTATTATTATTATTATTATTATTATTATTATTATTATACACTGATGTTTGATAAAGACAAGGTGTTGCTTTTAACTGGGTCTGTGGTCCCTACTTCTGGTCCGTTTTGTTAAACGTTCAGAAAAAGAATGAGAATAGCAACAAACACCACTGCCACTACTACCGCCACCGCCACCAACAACACCAACAACAACAACAACAACAACAACAGCAACAACAACAACAACAACAACAACAACAATAATAACAATAATAATAATAATAATAATAATAATAATAATAATAATAATAATAATAATAATAATAATAATAATAATAATAATAATAGTAGTAGTAGTAGTAGTAGTAGTAGTAATAGTAGTAGTAGTAGTAGTAGTAGTAGTAGTAGTAGTAGTAGTAGTAGTAGTAGTAGTAGTAGTAGTAGTAGTAGTAGTAGTAGTAGTAGTAGTAGTAGTAGTAGTAGAAAAAGCAGTAGCAGTAGTAGCGACAGTAGCAACAACAACAGCATTAATATCAACAGTTAATTAGCAACAACAACAACAACAACAACATTACTATCAACAATTGATGTTATTCAATTGAAGTGCACTAATCACTTTCCCTCATGACTTAGTCCTAAAGATAAATCCATGTGGAATAGACCTAGTGGAGCGCCCTCTCTGTTTAATCAGTTACGTTGCCTCAATAGAAGTAAGAACTAGATTGATAAGATTTCAGTTGGAAAGGCCTCCACCTGGTACATCTTTAATTTTACGCCTCTCTTAGAAAACGCAGCTGCGCCAGAGGAAAAGTTCCTGGTTTCAGGACAAGGAAGGGGAAACTAAAAATCAAGGGCAGATAAGTCGTGCTGGTGCTCAAAGGGACGTGATTCACGATCAAGCCAACATCTTGCTGAACTCTTCAGAGCACGCGACCTTGAACTACTACCTTAGCGAGTACGACAAGCAGACGATAGGGGTCCAGGGTGTGACGCAAGCCATGCTGGAGTTGTTGAACACACCTGCTAAGGTGGGGGTCACTTATCTGTGTTTGAGAGGGTGGGTTGGTCCAGGGTGTGACACAAGCCATGCTGGAGTTGTTGAACACACCTGCTAAGGTGGGGTCACTTGTCTGTGTTTGAGAGGGTGGGTGGGTCCAGGGTCTAACACAAGCCATGCTGGAGTTGTTGAACACACCTGCTAAGGTGGGGGTCACTTGTCTGTGTTTGAGAGGGTGGGTGGGTCCAGGGTGTGACACACGCCATGCTGGAGTTGTTGAACACACCTGCTAAGGTGGGGGTCACTTGTCTGTGTTTGAGAGGGTGGGTTGGTCCAGGGTGTGACACAAGCCATGCTGGAGTTGTTGAACACACCTGCTAAGGTGGGGGTCACTTGTCTGTGTTTGAGAGGGTGGGTTGGTCCAGGGTGTGACGCAAGCCATGCTGGAGTTGTTGAACACACCTGCTAAGGTGGGGGTCACTTATCTGTGTTTGAGAGGGTGGGTTGGTCCAGGGTCTAACACAAGCAATGCTGGAGTTGTTGAACACACCTGCTAAGGTGGGGGTCACTTATCTGTGTTTGAGAGGGTGGGTTGGTCCAGGGTGTGACACAAGCCATGCTGGAGTTGTTGAACACACCTGCTAAGGTGGGGGTCACTTATCTGTGTTTGAGAGGGTGGGTGGTTCCAGGGTCTAACACAAGCAATGCTGGAGTTGTTGAACACACCTGCTAAGGTGGGGGTCACTTATCTGTGTTTGAGAGGGTGGGTTGGTCCAGGGTCTAACACAAGCAATGCTGGAGTTGTTGAACACACCTGCTAAGGTGGGGGTCACTTGTCTGTGTTTGAGAGGGTGGGTGGTTCCAGGGTCTAACACAAGCAATGCTGGAGTTGTTGAACACACCTGCTAAGGTGGGGGTCACTTATCTGTGTTTGAGAGGGTGGGTGGTTCCAGGGTGTGACACAAGCAATGCTGGAGTTGTTGAACACACCTGCTAAGGTGGGGGTCACTTATCTGTGTTTGAGAGGGTGGGTGGTTCCAGGGTCTAACACAAGCAATGCTGGAGTTGTTGAACACACCTGCTAAGGTGGGGGTCACTTGTCTGTGTTTGAGAGGGTGGGTGGTTCCAGGGTCTAACACAAGCCATGCTGGAGTTGTTGAACACACCTGCTAAGGTGGGGGTCACTTATCTGTGTTTGAGAGGGTGGGTTGGTCCAGGGTGTGACACAAGCCATGCTGGAGTTGTTGAACACACCTGCTAAGGTGGGGTCACTTGCCCGTGTTTGTGAGGGTGGGTGGGTACAGGGTAGGGGGTAGAGGGGGGCGGGAAAAGATGTAACGGATAAAAAGATTTCATTGTTGACCATCTATGACGATATGGATAGGTCACACGGGAAAAAGCCAGATGGGTACATATTGATATAAATTTGAAAGTGACATAAGTTTGTTCACATGAAGAGTTTTACGAGCTCAGCCCACCACTGAAGGTGGTTTTAGAACTTCTTTCTTTGTCTTATCCAATCTCTCTAATTTCTGTTCCAAAAAATTTTTTTTATTACTCTTAAAAATAACCACGAAATTCGGTAGATAATCACGGAAATAAAGACAGGGAAATTAGAGCGGATGGAAGGTAAGGTAAGGTGTCATCTTTTGGAGTGAGTCAGGTCATGGGACACAGCGCTAAAGTTTGAGAAAGATAAACAGACAGAAAGGGAGAATCCGGAGAAAGTGAGGGAGTAGCAGGAAAGACAAACCAACGCCCAGAGAAAAACGTTGAATGAGATGGTCAAATTGATGAGTAAAATGAATCACCCAAGAAAGTCACTGTGATTAAAACTTGTTTGATTACTTCTCCCAACACATCTTACTGAGAGATGTCTTCTGTCTGTTTGTCTGTTTGACTGTACCAGCTGACGCTGCTGTCTGAACTGAGGTCTGCCATCAGGGACAAAGACCTTGACCTCTTCGACAAGGCAATTGTCACCAGGGAACAACAGGTCTCACTGGTATGTTTGTGTGTTTGTGCGTGTGTGTTTTTTGCGGAGAGGTAAAGAAATCTTTAAAGAGTGCAATACTTTCATAGAGAGCTAAAAAGAAACATAACTCTTGTTTTTTCCTTCAATGTAGATGAAGTTTGATTAGTTCCCTTATGTTAGCAACTCCATTTTGTTTTCGCTCCTAACATGAAGAACCCAATCAATGGTTATTAAAGTATCAAGATTGAAATAATAATTGATGTTATTAGTTCTCGACCAAAATAAAATTCCCATCTGGACCGTCTTTACAAATACTAATCACAGCTTTTTTTTGGTTCAAATAATAAAAAAAGCAAAAATAAAACAAAAACGAAAACAAAAAGCGCAACAAAAACGAAGAACAATAGTACAAATTGATAATGGCATCTCAGATGAAAGTTTGAGAGTCAACAGGAGAAAAACGAGCTTTGCTTGTAACGTGCATGAATTACTATTGTATAGTCCATCCTAGCCAATCTGCTCTCTTTCTCTCGTGTCTCCAGGCTGAGGCGCGGAGACAGCTGGCCCCAGACACTCTCTCCTTGGCATCATACGACAGCGCTCACTTCCGGCCCAGAGACAAGTTTAAACAGACAATGTTCTCCAAACCGGTAGGCTATATCAGACCATGTTCTCCAAACCGGTAGGCTATATCAGACAATGTTCTCCAAACCGGTAGGCTATATCAGACAATGTTCTCCAAACCGGTAGGCTATATCAGACAATGTTCTCCAAACCGGTAGGCTATACCAGACAATATTCTCCAAACCGGTAGGCTATATCAGACAATGTTCTCCAAACCGGTAGGCTATATCAGACAATGTTCTCCAAACCGGTAGGCTATATCAGACAATGTTCTCCAAACCGGTAGGCTATATCAGACAATGTTCTCCAAACCGGTAGGCTATATCAGACAATGTTCTCCAAACCGGTAGGCTATATCAGACAATGTTCTCCAAACCGGTAGGCTATATCAGACAATGTTCTCCAAACCGGTAGGCTATATCAGACAATGTTCTCCAAACCGGTAGGCTATATCAGACAATGTTCTCCAAACCGGTAGGCTATATCAGACAATGTTCTCCAAACCGGTAGGCTATATCAGACAATGTTCTCCAAACCGGTAGGCTATATCAGACAATGTTCTCCAAACCGGTAGGCTATACCAGACAATATTCTCCAAACCGGTAGGCTATACCAGACAATATTCTCCAAACCGGTAGGCTATATCAGACAATGTTCTCCAAACCGGTAGGCTATACCAGACAATATTCTCCAAACCGGTAGGCTATACCAGACAATATTCTCCAAACCGGTAGGCTATATCAGACAATATTCTCCAAACCGGTAGGCTATATCAGACAATATTCTCCAAACCGGTAGGCTATATCAGACAATATTCTCCAAACCGGTAGGCTATACCAGACAATATTCTCCAAACCGGTAGGCTATACCAGACAATATTCTCCAAACCGGTAGGCTATATCAGACAATGTTCTCCAAACCGGTAGGCTATATCAGACAATATTCTCCAAACCGGTAGGCTATATCAGACAATATTCTCCAAACCGGTAGGCTATATCAGACAATATTCTCCAAACCGGTAGGCTATATCAGACAATATTCTCCAAACCGGTAGGCTATATCAGACAATGTTCTCCAAACCGGTAGGCTATATCAGACAATATTCTCCAAACCGGTAGGCTATATCAGACAATGTTCTCCAAACCGGTAGGCTATATCAGACAATGTTCTCCAAACCGGTAGGCTATATCAGACAATATTCTCCAAACCGGTAGGCTATACCAGACAATATTCTCCAAACCGGTAGGCTATATCAGACAATGTTCTCCAAACCGGTAGGCTATATCAGACAATATTCTCCAAACCGGTAGGCTATACCAGACAATATTCTCCAAACCGGTAGGCTATATCAGACAATGTTCTCCAAACCGGTAGGCTATATCAGACAATATTCTCCAAACCGCTAGGCTATATCAGACAATATTCTCCAAACCGGTTGGCTATATCAGACAATATTCTCCAAACCGGTAGGCTATATCAGACAATATTCTCCAAACCGCTAGGCTATATCAGACAATATTCTCCAAACCGGTAGGCTATATCAGACAATATTCTCCAAACCGGTAGGCTATATCAGACAATATTCTCCAAACCGCTAGGCTATATCAGACAATATTCTCCAAACCGGTAGGCTATATCAGACAATATTCTCCAAACCGGTAGGCTATATCAGACAATGTTCTCCAAACCGGTAGGCTATATCAGACAATGTTCTCCAAACCGGTAGGCTATATCAGACAATGTTCTCCAAACCGGTAGGCTATACCAGACAATGTTCTCCAAACCGGTAGGCTATACCAGACAATATTCTCCAAACCGGTAGGCTATATCAGACAATGTTCTCCAAACCGGTAGGCTATACCAGACAATATTCTCCAAACCGGTAGGCTATACCAGACAATATTCTCCAAACCGGTAGGCTATATCAGACAATATTCTCCAAACCGGTAGGCTATATCAGACAATATTCTCCAAACCGGTAGGCTATATCAGACAATATTCTCCAAACCGGTAGGCTATACCAGACAATATTCTCCAAACCGGTAGGCTATACCAGACAATATTCTCCAAACCGGTAGGCTATATCAGACAATGTTCTCCAAACCGGTAGGCTATATCAGACAATGTTCTCCAAACCGGTAGGCTATATCAGACAATATTCTCCAAACCGGTAGGCTATACCAGACAATATTCTCCAAACCGGTAGGCTATATCAGACAATATTCTCCAAACCGGTAGGCTATATCAGACAATATTCTCCAAACCGGTAGGCTATATCAGACAATGTTCTCCAAACCGGTAGGCTATATCAGACAATGTTCTCCAAACCGGTAGGCTATACCAGACAATATTCTCCAAACCGGTAGGCTATATCAGACAATGTTCTCCAAACCGGTAGGCTATATCAGACAATATTCTCCAAACCGGTAGGCTATATCAGACAATGTTCTCCAAACCGGTAGGCTATATCAGACAATGTTCTCCAAACCGGTAGGCTATATCAGACAATATTCTCCAAACCGGTAGGCTATACCAGACAATATTCTCCAAACCGGTAGGCTATATCAGACAATGTTCTCCAAACCGGTAGGCTATATCAGACAATATTCTCCAAACCGGTAGGCTATACCAGACAATATTCTCCAAACCGGTAGGCTATATCAGACAATGTTCTCCAAACCGGTAGGCTATATCAGACAATATTCTCCAAACCGCTAGGCTATATCAGACAATATTCTCCAAACCGGTAGGCTATATCAGACAATATTCTCCAAACCGGTAGGCTATATCAGACAATATTCTCCAAACCGCTAGGCTATATCAGACAATATTCTCCAAACCGGTAGGCTATATCAGACAATATTCTCCAAACCGGTAGGCTATATCAGACAATATTCTCCAAACCGCTAGGCTATATCAGACAATATTCTCCAAACCGGTAGGCTATATCAGACAATATTCTCCAAACCGGTAGGCTATACCAAACAATATTCTCCAAACCGGTAGGCTATATCAGACAATATTCTCCAAACCGGTAGGCTATATCAGACAATATTCTCCAAACCGCTAGGCTATATCAGACAATATTCTCCAAACCGGTAGGCTATATCAGACAATATTCTCCAAACCGGTCGGCTATACCAGACAATATTCTCCAAACCGGTAGGCTATATCAGACAATATTCTCCAAACCAGTAGGCTATATCAGACAATATTATCCAAACCGGTAGGCTATACCAGACAATATTCTCCAAACCGGTAGGCTATATCAGACAATATTCTCCAAACCGGTAGGCTATACCAGACAATATTCTCCAAACCGGTAAGCTATACCCATGCTTGGTCTGCAGGAATCTCTTAAAACACAATTTCACATTTCTTTTTAAACTGACAACATGTATGTGTGATGTAGAGCACTTCCTTAATGCAATAAGAAGAGACAGCCAATTTTGCATTATCCTAAATTATTTAAAGATTTTATTCAGCACCCAATTTTGTGCAAGTACAAGCAACAAGAATTCCCGCAGGCTAGTGCACCTTTTGGCACTTTTTTGCTAAAGTCAATAGCCTTATGTCTCGACGTATCTTTATGTCGAATTACCTGTTTTACCAGTATTTTTTTTTTGTTTGTTTGGCAGGCAACGTTAACTAAATCACCAACAAAAATGGAAACTCTGAACTTCAGCAACAACAGTCGCCGCAGCAGCGGGCAGCACGCATCCCACTTCTCTTTGGTAGGTCTTAGGCCAAGTTAGGGCAGAATTATACTAGGGCCGTTCTTGTCGCATCACTCGTCGCACGTCAGAGTCGTAACGCGCGCTAAAAAGCCAGTCTATCAATGTCTCTACCCTTAGTTTCGTCTGCAGTTTGAATCAATCACATCGATCAAGTCTCATAACTTTAGGACTTGGGGTTAATTTAGCCTCCACGCTCTGGCTATTAATGTTCTATGTTAAAACCTGACACGGCTCTACATTTTATCGCTTTCTCTCCGTGCAGGTTTTTTTTTCGGAAAAAAAATTGGCAATTAGAAAGTATGGTTGATCAAAAGATAAGAGTCGCGAGATAGAGAGCTTGTCCTAATAGTTGTGGGAACTTCACTTCATAGGTCCGGCAAATGACCAATAGTTTTTTCTATGTTGTACATATACAACAAGACAGGCATGATGACAACTAAACGTCCGAATGATACTCATTTCGGTAACGTTGAAAACACATAAATGTTGCATCGCATTGACATGCGAGTAAAAGAGATTCTGCATTCTTTTATAAATAAACTTGGTTTAAAGTAAACAAACGTATCTCTTTTGTCTAAAGTCCAGCACACAAGGTCGCCGCCTAAGTCGGTCGACTCCAGATCTGAGCAGAGCTGACGGCGAGCACGCATGCGCTAACGAGGACTCGGACACACGTCCAGGGTTCCTGAAACAGCAGGTCAGGCACCGCACCAGGGCAAGGTCAAGGTCAAGGTCTCCTGGAATTGGACTCAGGACTCTTGGCAGGAGGAAGGTATGTAGTGCGAAGATGTTAAATTGCGTAAAGCAAATTTTCATGGAGAAACTTTGCATGACTGTTGTTGGTTCAACCTGATCCCTCGCAGCTAGTAGTGCTTTTACTTTTGCTCTTGAGTTGAACAAAATGTGTTTTACGATAATTCTATGTGAAGCCATATGTAGGTGAGACACAAATGAGTTATCTTATCTTATCTTGTGTCGACCGTATTTTGTAATCTCTGTAGTCCGAGGAACCGAGCGATGACAGCGGTGTGGAGATCAACGGTCACGCTCAGATACCAGGTCTGTCACACCAGGGTGACCTCATCACTGGTCACTCGAGCCAGCACACGAAGGGTCAAGAGACTGTCCAGCGCGAAGTGACCAACAGCAGAAACAGACATCAGCAGCTCATCACCCACGTCGCAGAGGTCCATCACAGAGGAGGCCCTGATCAGCGACCCCAGAGACACCATCACCACTCAAATATCAGCAGCAACGGCAGTACCAACAACATAACCAGCAGCAACAACAACAACACCTACAACCAGCACAGGCGAGATCGGCAGCGATTGGCCCGTCGCCAGGACGACTCTACCACAACTGATGAAGATATCGCCACTCAGTCAAGACTGCAGCGCTCTCGCCTCCACACCCTGACTCCCCGCGGTCGACACAGGTCGGCCAGTAGGGACAGCAGCGGCCGGATCAAGCCTCGCTCTCGATCTACGTCGTCATCAAGGCAACCAGGGTCAAGCAGCAGAGGTCAAGGACAAGAGCAAGTGTTCCTCACGGTTCCTGTCGAGTATCCGAATCAAAGCCAGCAAGAGAGAGGCCGCACGCCTCGGTTGCATGCCGCCTCCAGAGAAAACACAGCAAACTCTGGACAGCGGTCATCTTCATCATCTGTGTCACCACAGCACCAGTACAATCACCTCTCCCGGCATCAGCAGCTACAACGGCAGCAGCAGCAAAGTCGTGTTAGGCAGAACAATGCGAGCTGGCGTGCCCCGCACAGACAAGACTCTTACAACACGGACACGTCCACCACCGAGTCCACAATCGGCAGGCGAGATCAGCCTGGGTCTTCCACTAGAACAGAGAGCACGCTCACCATCAATGGCAAAATGGTCTCTAGCACGGTGTCGTCTAAGGTCCTTAACACCATGGTCATCGAAGATACCCTGGCATCCTCGCCCGATAAGCGGTACAAGGACAAAGGAAGACACAGCCAAGATCCGCCCAGCCACGGCCAGCACCAAAACTCTCACAATGTTCACTTTGAAGAGCGTCAATCCAGGTCAAAGTCAAAGTCAAAGTCTCCTAGAAGCGCCAGTTCTGAGCGCATTTCAAGGTCACGTTCTCCACAGGTGCAGAGAAAGTCGAGGCCGACAGCCGAGTCACTGTTCTCCCAAGGTAAAACCACCGACCAATCAACGTTAGAACATTTCGACAACGAAAATTCTGGAGAAACACAAGATCAGGCGAGTCACCAGAGCGATACTCAGCAACGCCGCCCGCCGCTCTCCCACCCCAGACGAATGCCTCTGTATTTCTCTCCCAAGAAACCTCCGCCTGGAACGGGTGTCCACAAAGACATTGGACCGACAGGTCACCGAGAAAGGTTAGATGAGACCAGAAACCTGAAGAGAGAAAGCGCGGACCCGAGATCTGGGTCAAACATGGCGGACATCGCCGTGAGCTCCAACAAGTCGCCGGTATCTGGAGAAATTCCTCTCATTAAGGTCAACTCGCAGATACTGACCAGGGCAGCGTCTGAGGCCAGTAAGAAGATAACGCACTCGCCCTCGGTGTCTCAACTTCCGGGTTCGGAGCCGCCTGTGTATGCCGAACCTGTTGCTCTGAGAGAAAGGTGAGCCATTGATGGTTCTGTTGGTGGTTGTGTGTGCTGAACCTGTTGCTCTGAGAGAAAGGTGAGCTATTGATGGTTCTGTTGGTGGTTGTGTGTGCTGAACCTGTTGCTCTGAGAGAAAGTTGAGCTATTGATGGTTCTGTTGGTGGTTGTGTGTGCTGAACCTGTTGCTCTGAGAGAAAGGTGAGCTATTGATGGTTCTGTTGGTGGTTGTGTGTGCCGAACCTGTTGCTCTGAGAGAAAGGTGAGCTCTTGATGGTTCTGTTGGTGGTTGTGTGTGCCGAACCTGTTGCTCTGAGAGAAAGGTGAGCTATTGATGGTTCTGTTGGTGGTTGTGTGTGCTGAACCTGTTGCTCTGAGAGAAAGGTGAGCTATTGATGGTTCTGTTGGTGGTTGGTGTGCTGAACCTGTTGCTCTGAGAGAAAGGTGAGCTATTGATGGTTCTGTTGGTGGTTGTGTGTGCTGAACCTGTTGCTCTGAGAGAAAGGTGAGCTATTGATGGTTCTGTTGGTGGTTGTGTGTGCTGAACCTGTTGCTCTGAGAGAAAGGTGAGCTATTGATGGTTCTGTTGGTGGTTGTGTGTGCTGAACCTGTTGCTCTGAGAGAAAGGTGAGCTATTGATGGTTCTGTTGGTGGTTGTGTGTGCTGAACCTGTTGCTCTGAGAGAAAGGTGAGCTATTGATGGTTCTGTTGGTGGTTGTGTGTGCTGAACCTGTTGCTCTGAGAGAAAGGTGAGCTATTGATGGTTCTGTTGGTGGTTGTGTGTGCTGAACCTGTTGCTCTGAGAGAAAGGTGAGCTATTGATGGTTCTGTTGGTGGTTGTGTGTGCTGAACCTGTTGCTCTGAGAGAAAGGTGAGCTATTGATGGTTCTGTTGGTGGTTGTGTGTGCTGAACCTGTTGCTCTGAGAGAAAGGTGAGCTATTGATGGTTCTGTTGGTGGTTGTGTGTGCTGAACCTGTTGCTCTGAGAGAAAGTTGAGCTATTGATGGTTCTGTTGGTGGTTGTGTGTGCTGAACCTGTTGCTCTGAGAGAAAGTTGAGCTATTGATGGTTCTGTTGGTGGTTGTGTGTGCTGAACCTGTTGCTCTGAGAGAAAGGTGAGCTATTGATGGTTCTGTTGGTGGTTGTGTGTGCTGAACCTGTTGCTCTGAGAGAAAGGTGAGCTATTGATGGTTCTGTTGGTGGTTGTGTGTGCTGAACCTGTTGCTCTGAGAGAAAGGTGAGCTATTGATGGTTCTGTTGGTGGTTGTGTGTGCTGAACCTGTTGCTCTGAGAGAAAGGTGAGCTATTGATGGTTCTGTTGGTGGTTGTGTGTGCTGAACCTGTTGCTCTGAGAGAAAGGTAAGCTATTGATGGTTCTGTTGGTGGTTGTGTGTGCTGAACCTGTTGCTCTGAGAGAAAGGTGAGCTATTGATGGTTCTGTTTGTGGTTGTGTGTGCTGAACCTGTTGCTCTGAGAGAAAGTTGAGCTATTGATGGTTCTGTTGGTGGTTGTGTGTGCTGAACCTGTTGCTCTGAGAGAAAGGTGAGCTATTGATGGTTCTGTTGGTGGTTGTGTGTGCCGAACCTGTTGCTCTGAGAGAAAGGTGAGCTCTTGATGGTTCTGTTGGTGGTTGTGTGTGCTGAACCTGTTGCTCTGAGAGAAAGGTGAGCTATTGATGGTTCTGTTGGTGGTTGTGTGTGCTGAACCTGTTGCTCTAAGAGAAAGGTGAGCTATTGATGGTTCTGTTGGTGGTTGGTGTGCCGAACCTGTTGCTCTGAGAGAAAGGTGAGCTATTGATGGTTCTGTTGGTGGTTGCGTGTGCTGAACATGTTGCTCTGAGAGAAAGGTGAGCTATTGATGGTTCTGTTGGTGGTTGTGTGTGCTGAACCTGTTGCTCTGAGAGAAAGGTGAGCTATTGATGGTTCTGTTGGTGGTTGTGTGTTCTGAACCTGTTGCTCTAAGAGAAAGGTGAGCTATTGATGGTTCTGTTGGTGGTTGGTGTGCCGAACCTGTTGCTCTGAGAGAAAGGTGAGCTATTGATGGTTCTGTTGGTGGTTGCGTGTGCTGAACATGTTGCTCTGAGAGAAAGGTGAGCTATTGATGGTTCTGTTGGTGGTTGTGTGTGCTGAACCTGTTGCTCTGAGAGAAAGGTGAGCTATTGATGGTTCTGTTGGTGGTTGTGTGTGCCGAACCTGTTGCTCTGAGAGAAAGGTGAGCTATTGATGGTTCTGTTGGTGGTTGTGTGTGCTGAACCTGTTGCTCTGAGAGAAAGGTGAGCTATTGATGGTTCTGTTGGTGGTTGTGTGTGCTGAACCTGTTGCTCTGAGAGAAAGGTGAGCTATTGATGGTTCTGTTGGTGGTTGTGGGTGCTGAAACATAAATCCCTAACATTGATGTTGGGTTTGTCAAGTATTGCAAGAGTATTTTCTCGGACTTTTGGGTTAACCAACAATATTGCAAGAATATGTTCACGGACTCTTGAGCTAGCCAACAATATTGCTGGATTAGTTTCATGGACTTTTTGGTTAGTCAGCAATATTGTTCGATTAATTTCATGGTCTTTTGGGTTAGTCAACAATATGACTGGATTAATTTCATGTCCTTTGCTAACACAAAGGTCATGAAATTAATCCAGTCATTACAGTAAAAGTATTATGGACTGCACCTAGACGTATATAGGTCCTTGTTAATGGATGATGAAATTCAGTTTTGCTGAGAAACCTTTACTAAGCAGTAGGCCTTTCCCAACAGAAAATGGAGCAATGCAAAGGAGCATAAAGTCACGCATGTCCAGTAGGGTAAAATGACTTAATGAACATTTAAAGGTTTGTGGCCTGTCTCAGCCTATCTTTCCCCTCACCTTAAAATGCTTTTCAATACATGCTTTAATTTGTTAAGACTATTTTTATACACTCTTCATGATGCATTCTGACAAGATTCATTTTTATTTTGTTTGTTTCAGAGCAAACCAGAAACGGTGAGTTACGTTTTTTTTTTTTTTTTTTTCAGGCGGTCTATTGCAAAAATAAAACAAAACAAAACAACGACAAACAAACAAAAAAGCCAACAATCAAAACAGAGAAAAAACACAAACAAAAACCAAACAACCAAGCTAAGCATGGGACCTTTGTTTACTTTCAAATTAATTTAATGATAACGCCGTGACCAATGCTGTTTATTAAGAAAACTCTAGTAGGGAGGAAAAGTGTGATACTATCGCTGGTTTTACACAATCTCAAAAATAAGCATTAGGATCCACCTGCGCTGTCTGAGCTGATCGAAAAAGGTCACGTGTTTAAATCTTCACGCGTGACACCCCGGTGAGAGCAGGAGTGACCTTTGACCGAAATATACCTTACAATATCTGCAACAATTGTGATACCGATCACCTATTATCGATAAGTTTTTCAGAAACATTAACTAAGTGGTGTCAAGGTAAAATGACAGCCAAACTTTTCCAACCTATCTGCTTATGAGCGACTTGAGGTAATATCAAAACGATGTCCTGTCTCTGACACCATTCTCCAGGGTGACCATCTCGGACACACTGACCCACATGGACAGCAGCGGCGACACCGGTGAGGACAGCGAGACGGGCAGCCTGACCTCGACAGTCACGTCACAGAAACACGTGACGAGCATCTCTGTGGGCGCGAGGCCGGGATCACGTGCTCTGTCACGGCAGCCCTCCAGGGTGAGTAGGTTAGCCACAAGCGGTGAGCGGGAAACATTCTGCATTATCTGTTTTATAAAAGAGAAGTTTGTTTTCATTCTCCGCTATCTTTTCCCAAAGCACTCAAGGAAATGAGATTTACTGAATTTTGATCTGCCGAGATCATTGTCCGAAACGGAAAAAGAAAAATGGCCAAAATTTATGTATTTAGGCTAAAAATACATTTTAAAATTCACTCTGTATTTATTGAAACTAATTGTTTCAACAAATCTTTAGTACCAAACTTGTTATGATGAACCAAATAGCAATTAAAAGACTTTCTCAGTGTTTTCCAATTTTAAAACAAATTATTCTTAATTTTTAAAGATAAACATATAGAAAAATACATGTTATTTTACTATGATGGAGTGAAAGCCCAAGGAAAAAAATAAATGAAATTTGACCCACTCCGGCGTAGAGACAAAAGTGTCAATAAAAACAAACCGTTCGGTAAAGGACAGCAGTAGGGATTTGATTGGTCAGTATTTTAAGCTCAACTGTCACTGTCACCTTTTTTTCCCCGGAGAGGCTGTTGCGAGTGTAAGCTCAACTGTCACTGTCACCTTTTTTCCCCGGAGAGGCTGTTGCGAGTGTAAGCTCAACTGTCACTGTCACCTTTTTTCCCCGGAGAGGCTGTTGCGAGTGTAAGCTCAACTGTCACTGTCACCTTTTTTCCCCGGAGAGGCTGTTGCGAGTGTAAGCTCAACTGTCACTGTCACCTTTTTTTCCCCGGAGAGGCTGTTGCGAGTGTAAGCTCAACTGTCACTGTCACCTTTTTTCCCCGGAGAGGCTGTTGCGAGTGTAAGCTCAACTGTCACTGTCACCTTTTTTCCCCGGAGAGGCTGTTGCGAGTGTAAGCTCAACTGTCACTGTCACCTTTTTCCCCCGGAGAGGCTGTTGCGAGTGTAAGCACAACTTCTGCTCGTGGCTGCTATCTACGGCATCGACCAGATTCACTAATTGTCAAAAAAAAAAAAAAAATAAAATAAAAAACCTTACGTAGAAATATTCAAGTTGAATCATTTTATCGACTTGACACTCTTATTTTATCTTGCTCGAGTTGTACAGATTGTGCAATCAAGGGTAACCTAATCATTATTTTTTAAATTCGGGGTTCTCTGTAATATTGTCGGAGCAGTTGAACGTTTTCCTTGTATTGGAGAGAACTTTTTCACCACATCAGGTCGAGCATTATATCATACCTGTAATGGATCACCAGCACAAGGTTATGGTCTCGGTGGAGAGTTAACTGGAGAGAGGGCTGCTTAAAAGACTGTACCCAAAGTTAGTTTACTTTTTTGCTTGAAATCTCTCCTTCATTTAAAGAATGTCTTCATGACAAGGTGAGAAAAATTCCAATGTCTCAAGGTTCTATATATTTTAAAACTGTTCTATGAGTGGATCTTGAGGAGATATAGATAGTTGTTATTGTAAAGTTTACTTATCCTCTATGTAGTTATACGGCTTTGGAAGTAATATATCTGGTATTGTTTTAAAAACCGTTCTTTTATTGTAGAAGTCTTCCCCACCTGTTCATAGTTGTAAAGTTTGCTTTTCCTATGTGCAGTTGCATGGCTCTGGAGGATAAAAGTCTATTATTTTTGTGAATTTCTTCAACCTAGTTGTCTGTTCATTTGAACACTGACAATATTGCTTGTATATAACAATAATTATAGTAAGGCATCTTTAATTAGATTGGGGTTTTCCAATTTTAACAAAATATTCTCATTTAATGTTATGTTGTTCAAACCCTCTTCAGGTAAGTAGTAGAAAGTGTACATCAAGTGAAATCTAGCGTCTGTATCAAGGGAAGTAATACTGATAATGTAAGCATCGCCTTGTCTCTATTGAAGTCAGATTTAGATCTGTAGACTAACCTAGAATCCATTGTCGGTGTGTTGTGCCACACCCAAGATCGATAATAAGAGCTGTGCGCGTTAGCCTGTCATAGCTTCCCCTTGTTTGTCTTTGTTCTACAGTGACAGAACATTACCAGCGGAGTTTTCCGATTATTCTAGTAAACTTTTACCGCTTCCTCAGTGTGTAATCCGTGCTGTTGTGTTACCCGTGTGACTAGAGCCAGAAGACTGATAGAAACCCAACACAGGCAGAAAGTAAAGTTATGTGTTCAATCGAGGGGTGCGTGTGTGTGTGTGTGTGTGGGGGGGGTTAGGCCTACAAAGTTAACAAAAACAACAACAACAAAAACAACAACAACAACTAAAATAAATGAGGATTTATCCTTTCACATTCGAAACGTAAGTTAAGTACCGTCGTTATAGTAATGGCAAGGAGTGACAATACTCACCTAGCAAGGTGGATATTACGAACAAGAAAGAAGATTAAGAATTCAATTAAGTTTCAATTCAGCAGCCCTCGGCAGTAGTTCAGAATAGGCTATGAAGTATTCAAAATTGTTTAATTCGGGAGCTAGAAAATCTATTCACATGTTTAAATGTCTGTCTTTCCTTCTTTTTCTTCTTTCTCTTGTCTCTTCAATGGTTCTATCGTGGGTTACCTTTTCGTCAATATAATGATTCTGTTTGCTAAGAGATTTTCCTACAGAACGCTCAATAACAAAAGACAATCCATCAACCAGCTAGTTGGGAATAACAGCAACAATAGCACTAACAACAACAACAACAACAACAACAACAACAACAACAATAGACAAACAAACAACCCGCGACTATTTTCAATTACCGCAACCTCATCTGTCACTCGCCATGTCTCCACCTCATCAGTCTGCTGAGTTTGTCTGCCAGTCTGCTGAGTTTGTCTGTCAGTCTGTCGAGATGTGAGCTGAACTACCTCACAGGTGTCGTGTTGACCTAGATCAGGTGTAGATCTACGGCTCAGCCAGCCAGTAGAAACCAGCCACGTCACAGCCGTGGTGCCTGCTGGCTTTGTGCTCACAATACCAGTGTCTGCGCGAGTGCCACGGGTCTCTGGGTTTTGTGTTGACAATTGTTATACACGTACCGTACCAGTTTCTATCTGAGCCAGGCAAGATGAGAAAATCCATACAAGAACTTACTGGAATCCAGGACTCAGTGCTGCAGCGTTACATGGCTCTGTCGATGATGTTAGCTAGGATTAGAACCAAGCTGGGGATGGTTGTTGGCGATGGTTTCCGGGAAATAATGTGTGACAGCTTGATGCAACAGTGAAGTTTTTTACTTTTCAGTAATCTCTAAACCGAAAGTCTCTGGCGTGCTTATGAGCAGATTAAAAAAAAAAAAAACAACAACAAAAACCGTTAAATTCTTTGTGCCCGGATGTTTTTCGAAATTCGCACAGCAGATCAAGAAGTTACTTTGTGATTAAGACTGTGTTTCATAATTATGGAATATTTGGCAATGGTTTTATAATTCTGTTGACTGAAAAAAATAGAAAGGACAGAATACAAGATAATATAATTGTGTTTTAGAAGGCAGAAAGGCGCTAGATCAGTTTCTTTTTACAATCATTTATCTTAAGATAAAAACAAAATGTAATTTATGCGTGGGTGATCTTGGTTTTGGTTGTTTTTGTCATTGTTTTCTTTTGCTAAGAAGAGCCAGAAAACTTAAAACTCTAATCTCCCGGCCGAGCAGAGATCAAATCAAAGATGTAAACGTAAACGAATCTATATTTAGAATTATTGTCTTATCAAATAGTTAGCTTTATAAGTTTAAGAAAAATTAATCAGCCGTTGAAATAAACTTGGAGAGAGAGAGGAAGAGAGAGAGAGAGAGAGAGAGAGAGAGAGAGAGAGAGAGAGAGAGAGAGAGAGAGAGAGAGAGAGAGAGAGAGAGAGAGAGAGAGAGAGAGAGAGAGAGAGAGAGAGTTAATTCACCATTGAGTTCCTATTTTTTACTATATAAATCTAAACACAGCCATCACTTCGTTACAATATTTAGTGCAATAATAATCTCTCTCTCTCTCTCTCTCTCTCTCTCTCTCTCTCTCTCTCTCTCTCTCTCTTCCTCTCCCTCTCTCTCTTTCTATCTCTCTGTATATATATATATATATATATATATATATATATGTCTATATATATTGCGGCTAAGCAAAAAATGAGGACCATCTAACCGAGCATTTCTAGACCACCTAGAAACGTCAAACTTGGCATAAGAGTTATAACTTGCCCTAAAGTTTGGAGTCGTAATATTATTTTTCACCAAAAAAAAAGTATGTTTTGAAAATTTAAGGCAAAAATCGGATTATTATTATCTCAAAAGAAAAATTTTGAGAACTATTTCCTGTAAGCGTCGCTGGGCAGAGATGGCAGAAATGAAACTGAAAGTACGCACACAATGTAGGCGGCGGCAGATCTAAAACAGACTGGAATAGATCTAGATCTACATGATATACGGTAAGGTCTAAGTATAAAATTTGAGAAATTTGCTTCGACATAGATTCTAGATCTAGGGCCTAGATATTTACAGCAGCGCGACTCAAATTAAAAGTTTAAGATCTCTGCAGAAACATCTAGATTTTACTTTTAGGCTTATATATTTTTTAAAACTTTCATTACTTGTAAGTTTAAATAACCGCGTGGCTAAAGATTTCCGCAAGGCAGTGCGCTGTTGTGAACTTATTGCGAACATTCAAAGGTTTCTTGTAAGCGTTTAAAAGGAACAAAAATCATATTGGCAAAGTATAGAATTAGTCGATTTCCTTTAATCCAAAAGGATTGAAGTACTTTATCTAATTTTTGTGTTGAGAATAAGAATAATCGAAATATCAAGATTCTAGGTAAAGTAAGAGGATAGATATCAAGACCATTCATAAGCCTCTTTAATTCACACACGCACTCTAGCCCTGGCAAATTGACGTCATGGTCGATCGGGGTTTACAGCTTGTAATAATAATAATAATAATAATGATGATGATGATGATAATAATAATAATAATAATAATAATAATAATAATAATAATAATAATAATAATAATAATAATAATAATAATAATAATGATGATGATGATGATGATGATGATGATGATGATGATGATGATAATCATAATAGTAATAATAATAATAATAATAATAATAATAATAATAATAATAATAATAATAATAATAATAATAAGAAGAAGAAGAAGAAGAAGAAGAAGAAGAAGAAGAAGAAGAAGAAGAAGAAGAAGAAGAAGAGCATCGCAAATTGAATAACCTCAGAATTAATAACAAATGAAATCTAAAAAATACCTCTCTCATTCTATCTCTGTTTTCTTTCTCTATCTATCTACCTATCTATCTTTCTATCTATCTACCTATCTATCTGTCTATCTATCTATCTATCTATCTATCTATCTATCTATCTATCTATCTATCTATCTATCTATCTATCTATCTATCTATCTATCTATCTATCTATCTATCTATCTATATATCTACCTATCTATCTATCTATCTACCTATCTATCTACCTATCTATCTATCTATCTACGAGGGCTCTTTCATAATTAACCGAAAAATGCCTGTAAAATCCGCGTTTTTTATGCTATCAACAAAATTCTTGCACGTGTTCATACCTTGACTCGTCCTTCATTTCTCTACGTAACAGCCAAGTCTGCAACACACTTCTGCCAACGCCGCACCATGGAATAGATACCCTCTCGGAAGAAACTTCCGTCAAGGTTTTGTAGCCATTTCCGCACATGGTCAACAAGCTCTTCATCGTCATCAAAGCGCTTTCCTGCCAGCTCACGTTTCAGTGGCCCAAAGAGGTGATAATCAGATGGTGCGAGGTCTGGACTGTGTGGTGGGTGTGGCAAAATCTCCCATCCATATTTCTCTAGCCAACCTTGCGTCACTCGTGCTGTGTGGGGTGTAGCGTTGTCGTGTTGCAAAATGACCCCGTTGGTCAACTGCCCTGGGCGCTTTCTGCGAATGGCCTCCCTAAGCTTGTCAAGAGTTTGGCAGTACCTTGCAGCTTTGATTGTTTCTCCAGGTTGTAAGGTTTCGAACAGAAGAACACCACGACTGTCCCAGAAAACAGTTCCCATTATTTTCTTTGCTGACCGCATGACTTTGAATTTCTTCGCGACAGGTGAGGATGGATGTTTCCATGTCATCGAATCTTGCTTTGTTTCTGGGGTGCAATGGTGCAACCAAGTCTCATCACCGGTGACTATGCTGTCAAGAAAAGTCACATCGTACCCTAGAAAGTCTCCGCCGGCGTTGGCAGTATGCCCGTGAACCCTGCGTGAGTTCTTGCTTCTTCTCAAAAGTTCCCTGCAGATGTCCAATCTTTGTTCTTTATGATTGTCTGTCAATTGCTTAGGAACCCATCTTGCGTGACTTTTCTGTAGCCAAGTTCATCAAATACAATTCTATGGGCAGAAGTTTCCGAAATTTCAAGACTGCTTGCGATTTCATGAAGTTTCAACCTCCTGTCTTGACGAATAAGCTCATCAACTCGCTTCACATTGTCTTCTGACGTCGCAGTTATCGAACGCCCTCTCCCTTCCCTGTCTGTCAAGCCGGAATGGCCGGCTTCAAACAAATTACACCAGTGATAGAATTGTGGACGGCTTATAACATGCTCACCATATACACTCTGAAGTTCTTTATGAATTTCGGTAGGATTCAGACTTTTGGCGTTCAAAAAACGTATGACAGCTCTGATTTCCTCCTTTGACCAAGTTTCAAGGTGGGCCGCCATCTTTAAAATCGGCTAGACATTCATTGTGCAAAATGATGCACTTCATAATTTCTGGGAATATCCGTAAGGAAATAAGGAATATCATGTCGTTTACAGAATTAAGAAAGCTCCACTGGTTGCTGAGCAATGGGCATTTTTCGGTTATTTCTGAAAGAGCCCTCGTATCTATCTACCTATCTACCTATCTATCTATCTACCTATTTATCTATCTATCTATCTATCTATCTATCTATCTATCTATCTATCTATCTATCTATTTATCTATCTATCTGTCTATCACTTTGTCATAAAAAATTGTTAAATTATTGCCACGGCGATTCCAATGATATCTAGATAAAGATTCGGTGTGTTTCTCTATATGAAAATAATGGTAAAGTAAACTGTACAACCAGTCGCTCGCATTCATTACGATCAAAGATTGAATAATTCCGGCAGGTAAAGTAAACTGTACAACCAGTCGCTCGCATTCATTACGATCAAAGATTGAATCAGAAAAGTCGTGATGTCTGAATCAAGCAGTTCTGGTGATTCAGGGTTTGTTTTTTTCTGTCAGTTTTTCACCCCGGTATTAGAGCTCTTGTACAGAATAAGGTCTCGTCTAATCAAGAAGGGGAGAGCACCGTCATAATTTTTAATAATTATATTAGAAACAGCCACAACAGATCTTAACACAGATCTTTACTACTTTCTTAACAGAGCACAGAGCTTAAGAATAGTATTATTTTACCCGACATTAGAAGACATAATTTAAATCTAATAAATCATTGCCCACCTTCCCCCCAACCTTTTCTCATATTCTTTTACTGTTTGTACGTGGCCGGGTTTTTTGTTTTTTATTTTTTGGTGTTTTTTCCAGCGTTGTATCATGGTGATCATTCGGAACCTTTTGATGAGCTCAGAAACTCCTACTATTGTCTCCTTTAGTGCGCATGCACGGAAGATAATTGAAAAAGCCATGCTACCACAAGACCTGACCACCATAAATGGTGGTCTCACAGCCTGTTAGGGTTGGTTGAAAGATCAAGTGCGATATGCTAGGATAGTCGGACGATGTGTTGATATTGTAGGTGCTATGTGTTAGCATAGTTAGCACGATGTGCTAAAACAGTTGGTACAATGTGCAAGGATAGTTGCCACTATGCACTAGGACAATCAGTACGGTGTGCTATGATAGTTGCTACTATCTGTTATGACAGTTGCTACGACGTGCTATGATAGTGCTACGATGTGTTATGACAGTTGCTACGACGTGCTATGATAGTTGCTACAATGTGCTATGATAGTTGCCACAATGTGCTTCGATAGTGGTCACAATGTGCTATGATAGTTGCCACCATGCGTCATGAAGACTCAGCCTGCGCAGACTAAACCACCGTATTGACCATCGCGAGGTCAGTGTAAGACTCCCCAACATCCGGTCACCATGGACGGGTGCCTGGGCCGGACACTGTTCAGACTGCCCCGGCCAGAGGTCTACACGCCTGTCGAACTGGCCATCATGGACGACAAGAAGAAGGTAAGGATGGTCAGTAGTCTGGACCAGGTGATGCACTGTGGCCGCAGATAACGCTGGACGGGAGCATGCTGGACACTGGACCCAAGTCTGGCATTAGACAACCTATTTTCCTCTGTTTCTTTCTTTCATTCATTCTTCCAATCCCTTTTTTAATGTTTTGTTTCGATCAGTAAAAAAAAAACAAACAAGAATAAGAAAAAAACAACAACAACAAATATTTCGACATCCTTCCACACAGACACACTCTCTCCCTCTGTCTGTCTGTCTGTCTGTCTGTCTGTCTGTCTGTCTGTCTCTCTCTCTCTCTCTCTCTGCCTCCCCCTCTCTGTGCCAACTTCATGAACAAAAGTCGCCAGAAGCTAGCGCTCTAGATCTAGAACAGAAACTCATTTCATTAACCCTCAACCCGTCTCTATAACAGAACAACAGAGAAATCTCAACCAGCGCCTGGTACTATACAATCAATATTTACCGCCGGCGATAGGGAATCCCCTCTATAATTTATAAGTTTTTACAGTGCGCAAGTCAAGAGGGATAGACCGTACGTTCGATATTTGAAGAGACATAGAGAGGTGAGACAAGGCTGTCAGCAGTATTTTCTTTTAGTCTTGCTCTGTTCGAATAATAGTTTAAAAAAATAATTGAAGGTTATTCTGTCGTGTAACTATGCAAAGCGCCCAGTGACAAAATTTGTTTTAAAACTCTTCGTCGACCTCTGTCCCCCCCCCCCCCCCCCCCTTTTCTCTCTCTGTCTCTGTCTGTCAATCTGACTGTCTCTGTCTCGCCCTCTGTCTATTTCTCTGTCTGCCTGTCTGTCTGTCTCTGTCTCTGTTTCTCTCCTTCTCTCTGTCTGTCTCTCCCCCTCCCTCCCTCTCTCTTTATAACTGGTGAATCAATCTTTCGCAGCAATTAACTCAAAATGTCGATTTCTTGGGGTGATGACCTTTCCAGCGAACAGTGATCAATACTTCTACATGAAGATGCATTACCACTAGCAGGAACCAGCCACAAAACTGGCAAGCTCGCTTGATTTGACTTGCTATTGGTTTAACTTAATACTGGTAGCTTTTCTTAGCTATGTCTGCTCCTGATGATAATGGCATATTCACTGTGACCTTCTGTGATGACGTCATGAAAATAGCTTTCGCCGTAACTGTTGTTTGTTTTTTTTTCAGTGGACTTCATCCCAAGTACAGAACAAAACAGTGTTACCTCCGTGACTGCAACGTCTGGTCTTCACCCTGTAAGACTGGGTGTCGAGAGCTGCAGATTCTATCCTTATCTCTATTGTTTGCTGTTTACATTTCTTCTGTCTCTGTCTCTGTCTCGTCAAGACTCAAATCCGGTGGTCTCCCGTTCTGATATCTCATGCATTATCTCCATCAACATCATTATTGCCGCCACCTGCAACACCACCAATATCACCATCATCATCATCATCATCATCATCATCAACATAAACAATAACAGTACTGATGAAAATTCAAATACCAGTACATGTATGGAGAACTTAGAAGCACGTGTGGGAGCGAGGCTTTCACTCCCAGATTTGTGCGCGTGATGATGCGCAATTCCCATTAGCTGGATGGTCTCCCTCCAGTCGACTCTCTTTCCTGGTCGCATAAACCATCTTCGCTGCAGTCTTCTATTTTATTGTTTGAAAATCTATGAAAAGGCTTTGTTTTACGCCTACCCTTAATATCCCCCTGCCCCATGCCCTTCTTCTCTATCCAGCTGGAAGCGACAAAAGCGCGAGCGAAGGAAAAATACGGAGAGATCTTTCTCGATATTGTCTACATCTACCGCAGCCAGCCCACCCTGGGCGTGGCCATAGAGGGTGGCGCTAACACGAGGCAGCCATTACCCAAGGTTATAAATGTGCAGGTGTGTGGATCAGCATATTATAACTACAGAAAGGGGCGTGGCTATAGAGGGTGGGGCTAACACGAGGCAGCCATTACCCAAGGTTATAAATGTGCAGGTATGTGGATCAGCATATTATAACTACAGAAAGGGGCGTGGCTATAGAGGGTGGGGCTAACACGAGGCAGCCATTACCCAAGGTTATAAATGTGCAGGTATGTGGATCAGCATATTATAACTACAGAAAGGGGCGTGGCTATAGAGGGTGGGGCTAACACGAGGCAGCCATTACCCAAGGTTATTAATGTGCAGGTATGTGGATCAGTATATTATAACTACAGAAAGGGGCGTGGCTATAGAGGGTGGGGCTAACACAAGACAGCCATTACCCAAGGTTATAAATGTGCAGGTATGTGGATCAGCATATTATAACTACAGAAAGGGGCGTGGCTATAGAGGGCGGGGCTAACACAAGACAGCCATGTGGATCAGCATATTATGACCACATAAAAGGGGCGCGACTCTAGAGGGTGGGGCTGACCCAAGAATGCCATTGCCCAGGGACATAATACACATGTACAAAAGGGGGCGCTTCTTTATACAGCCACAGACCATATCAGTTTTGGTATGCAAGTAGGTGAATCAGATAAAAAAGCTTATGGCATGACACAAAACAATCCCTACTTCAACTACAGGTACGTGGATCATGATTTAAAGACTGCAGGAAAAAAAGGGGCGTGGCCATAGATGGCGGGGCGCACTTACTAAATACTGCCTGAGATTATCAATGTCGTCGCTAGATTAAAATTAAATGACTGTCAAAATAAGACGGCTGCTGTTATTTACACAGGATCGTGCATGTATCAGAGAGCCATAACACAGTGGGGCGCTGGAAGGACGGAAGGGCAGTTTTATAGAGCACAGCTACCATAGGGTCAGAGTCAGAAATCAGGACATAAAACTATCGAGTATAGAAAGCGTAACATTGACCGTTTAATTTTGAAACGATACGCACGACCAATGCCGTTTGTAAAAAAAAAATGTAACAGCGTTTGGCTTTGTAACCATGACTGTCTCAAGAGCAATACGACATCATTGTTTCCACAACTTGTCTTCAAATGAAAAGACTGTCTAAGCACAAGGAAAGGGAGTTATCGTCCCCGCAGAAAGTATTCTGACGTCTTTAACGTGTTTGAAGTAACGATAATTTACTTACTGTTATTCATGACTCATGAAACAAATGCCTATTTTTCTTGTTGCAGCCAGGCGGATCGGCATTTGAGTCGGGCGGGTTGAAAGTAGGTCACGTGATCCTTGAGGTCAACGGCCAGCCAATCGTAGGACTTTCTCACAATGCGGCTGCGCGGGTCATCGCGGAAGCGTTCAAGAGCAGAACCAGTGACCGGATGGAACTTCTCATTACGGAGTGGTCAGACTGGCTGCTGGACACTATACAGGTGGACGTTGGCCTCTTGAAGGTCAGCTGACTGACCAAGAGATAACCAGGGACAGAATGGGATTATCATCACAGAGTGGTCAGACTGGTTACTGGACACTATACAGGTGGACGTTGGCCTCTTGAAGGTCAGCTGACTGACCAAGAGATAGCCAAGGACAGAATGGGATTATCATCACAGAGTGGTCAGACTGGCTACTGGACACGATACAGGTGGACGTTGGCCTCTTGAAGGTCAGCTGACTGACCAAGAGATAACCAGGGATAGAATGGGATTATCATCACAGAGTGGTCAGACTGGCTACTGGACACTATACAGGTGGACGTTGGCCTCTTGAAAATCAGCTGACTGACCAAGAGATAACCAGGGACAGAATGGGATTATCATGACAGAGTGGTCAGCCGTTGGCCTCTTGAAGGTCAGTTGACTGACCAAGAATAAAACTAATGGCAGGTTGGAAAATCGCGGCTGCTAAAGCAAATTTTAGCAATTTTTATGTTTTGATTTGCAAATTTCTGCGGGGACAGACTGGTGTTGTATACCCGGACAAGACTTACCAAACAGTGGTGAGAGCTTATCAAGGATGTGGAAGTTTGTGGAATGAAAAAAAAAGATAGAGAGAAAACTTTCCAAGATTATTTTATTGTTTAGCTTAAGGAGTTTGTACTCTGCAACTCTCAGCCAACCATTACCATGCGTTACAGTACTTAATATTGAAAATTTGATATCCTTCAGCTACAGACCAGTTTATAACCGAGTGTGATTGTGTAGCGTTAATACCATAGTTTTTGTTGAATCATGTACATAGATGTACATACATGTACTTTGTGTTTAAACCAAGAGCTGACGAAAACAAAAACCAAACTATCTCTCATTATTACAATTTGGACCTCATAGTCCTTTCGATCACAAGTATATCATCAGAGTTTAAAATGACGAGGTTTCGCAAGGAAGATTTCGCGTATGAGGGTCAATGTTCTCCCAGAGCGGTGGAGACACTTTCCATTTTGAATCTCAGTCAAAACTCTCTCTGCTGGTTCCTCTAGCGCCTTTATTGTAAATGATTTCCTTACAGCACGCGTCGTACAAGCTGCCCGTAGGAATTACACCAAGTGCTACGCCAGTGAAACGTCTAATTCTAGGGCCTCTGGTATTATCAGATTGTGGTGGAAGAGATTTGATCCTCAATTTAATACAGGTGCCTCTTCTAGCTTTGCTGGAAACTAAGAACATTTATGGAAAGGACTTTATAAAACCATATCTCATATTGAGTTGTTTATTTGATGAAAATGACAGTGCTTTTTCTGGTATCTGTACAAATCCGTATTGCTGATAAAAAACTATCAATCAATTTAAAACTTCTTGTGAAATCATCATTTAATCATAACATATTGCTATCAACCTATCCATGAGGAGTTTAAAGACTCCATTACGCACAAAAAAAAAATATAGAACAACATGATCCTATTAAAGTTGTGTGACAATTTTCCTTGGTTGAAATTGTAAGGGATTTAAATCTTGTATTCCTTAAGTGCAGATAATGCGATAACGTGAGTCCCTCCCTCCAATTTGCTACTGTTTGCTATTGCTAGCCACAAGATCTACGAATATATAGATCCATGACAATTCATAGCTGCCAGTTCAATTCTCATTCACTCTATTTCAAAATTGACATTCGATTTCATTTTACTTTTTTTATTTTATGTATGTTAGCTGTCACAGACCTTGTATTTGTTCCAACAGGAAACAATTAACAACTTTTACTTTTTACTGTTTGGTGCAACCATACAATGTTATTTTGAGTATGACTGTAAGTATAACACTATCTGTATATGTATAGTAATATACATGTATACACTATGTCATATGTATCTATGTCCGTTTCTACTGCTATCCAGATTCCTATACTAACCTAAATCGTTTAATGAACACGTACTACAAATTCATAAGCTTATCTCATAAACATGTACCTGATTGTGTGTCAGTTTCTACCACTATCCAGATTCCTGTACTAACCTAATTCGTTTAATGAACACGTACTACGAATTCATAAGCTTATCTCATAAACATGTACCTGATTGTGTGTCCGTTTCTACCACTATCCTGCCTTTCTACTAGTATTAGATTCCTGTACTAGACTAAGTTGTTTGATGAATACATAATTATTGCAAATACAGAAGCTTATATGAGAGAATCCTATATGGCTTGACTTTTCTACTGTTGCTGCTAACAGACCCTCCAGTTCCTGTTTTCATGGGTTCAAGATAACCTTTGACCTTCTCAGCGTGAAATATAAGTCAACCAGATGCAGCACATTTCTTTGAGATGAAGGAACAAAAAAATTTGAACTTCACTGATGAGAAGTAACAATATCTGAGTCAGACTAAACTTCCTGTCAGATTCATACAAATATTGAAAAAAATATGTTGAGAGTGATTAAAAGAAAAAAGATACATGTTTATAAAAAGGTTGGAAATTGGAATCAATTTTTGCAATTAAAATCAGCTAAGAATAAGAGATCCACAAAGACATTGTTTGATTTTTGACGAATCAATGATTTTCTGATTTATTGAATGAAACAATTTTTTTATAATGAAAATAATAAATTTGGGCATGAAATGCATTCTTTAGATACTTCGATACCATTGACACTTGTTAGAGTTCATATAAATACATCTTGGCCACATTTACAAACCATAACAGCATTTAAGAACATTCTACAACTGTACTAGAACATTCTTGGACTTCATAGAATGATTTACTTTTTCTAGAACTTTGTAGAACCTTTTTCCTTCGATGTTCAGTAAAGCACATGTCCTCTTAACCATTTCAATTTTCTCCATCCTTTCAGTTCACATGAAGGATTTCTTACAAGACGTAGGCATGGGCTACAAAACATGTATTAAATGTGAAATGAAAGATTATAATTATAAGCCAAAACAGTAAAAATGTTCCACTTGAGCAGAGGTCTATTGTCTGCACAATCAAGGAAAGACAACTCACTGAGTTTATCTATATTTACTTCATTCGTAATTACATAAAAATAAATACGGTATTAAAAAAGCAACGTTTTTGAAAAACAGAATATTACATAACTGGTGGGATAGCACATGAACACTGTGAAACCAAAATTCAACAGATTGCAATAATCATTTTGTTTTGAACATGTTTGGCTTCACAGGTAAAAAATGATTTTGGATGAAAAATTATTTTGGTTTAATGATTTTTTTTTTTGCTCAAAGCAAATTTGAGCTTAACAATGCTTCAGAGTGCATGTATAACACATTTGTTAAATTGCACAAGTATACATTTGATTTTTATAAAAAATCAATTCTTTCTGTGGAACTAACACTATATTTCAACCAAAAAATCACAATGCCCCTCAGGGTATACATAGTGATAGGCAATTAAAAGTTCACATAAATTCTGCAAGACAAAGTTAAGAGAACAGTTTGCTTTCCTTCATTTTAAGGTTCTCTTTAACAGAAAGCATAATCTTCTTTTAAAATAAATCACATCAAAAGTGTTGAAAATCTGGCATACAATCAGCGGTGAACAAAAACAACAAACCACGATGTTGACTCGTCTGACCAGTAGAGTGATGAGGAACAGGCAACTCTCTAAAACTAAAACTCAACTTAGCCAGGGGTTGACAAGGTATGGTGGTACCTCTATCAATCCCACATCAAGACAAAAAACCACGATGTTGACTCGTCTGACCAGTAGAGTGATGAGGAACAGGCAACTCTCTAAAACTAAAACTCAACTTAGCCAGGGGTTGACAAGGTATGGTGGTACCTCTATCAATCCCACATCAAGACAATTATTGCACAGATTAAAAATAACAGCGAAGTTAGTGAACATACTTTCCATCGTCAATGAAAATAACAAACTCTCCAAAGAGCATAAAAATATTTATATTGATAAACCAAGATATGCTTGCATAACGATTAATGGAAACAGTGTTGATATATCGAGACGAAAAAAAAAATCGAAGCAAACAAAAAAGCCACCACATCTTTTACTTTTAAAAGTCGAGATCAAAATTCAAGCATGTGTACATCACTTGACTTTCACATTTATTAGAACAAGCATCAAAATTTTTTTTCTGTTTTCTGTCATGAATGAGTTCAATGTTTAAAATTAAAATAAAATATAAAACTCAGGGGGAGGGAAATGTTTTTCTGGACTAATGAGTTCATGCAACTTTGTTCACTCTATTCACAAGGCTGGAATGTGAAGAAAATGGATAAATGGATAGAAAAGCCTTCAAGAAACACATTCCAACATTGAATTACACACTCATGCAAAAAAGTATTCACCCAGCACACTTGCACATTTGAAAATCAAAGATCAATCTGCACAGTGATCTTGTGGACTAACAAAGACTCATCTTAGGATAACACTTTCTCCTGCAAGCTTTTTTTTTACTCTTGTAAAATACAATGAAACAATTCCTACAGAAAAGTATTGGTTTAAAATTTAGGGAATTCAATAAATAGTAGTTCCTCCAGCACCATATCACGTCCGAACTTGAAACTTTCCTGCTCGGGTGATATACTTCACTCCCTTGAATGGCTTGTATTTCTGAAAACGAAATTACAGACAGACTTTTAATCAAGCAACAAGGTGGGAAGCTTCTCTCTCCAGATTAAAGACGAGGGAAAACATTTTTTTTTTTAATTTAACAAAGTTTAAAAACATGTTGTTTCCCTTTACAGTCCACTATATTTAATAGTTGTGCATTTGATAAGAGAACGAAAAAACTCACTTCTTCTACTTTGAGTCAACAAGAAAACTGTATTCCACATTTGTGAGGCATAAGTAATGTAAATCAAATTGAAGAGAATTATTGCTTAAAAAAAAAAAAAACAACAAAAATTCCTGAGTGTAATATACATTTGATTCTGACTGAGTAATTGCTAAGAAAACACAAACAAATAGAGCCGCTCAGTCAATGCTATCACTCTAACAGAGCCCAGCGCTGGCTGTAAAAACATTCAATTTCTCATGACTTCTAAGCACGATAAACTCACAATCTATTTTTTTTTCTTTTTTTGCCCATGCGAGTTTCTTCTTTATTTATCGTTGGTATCTCGGTTGACTTGCATATTTTGGTCAACACGAATCAATAAACATTCACAGAGTTTGTTTACAGTTAAATGAAATACGAATCATAATTTTAAGGCTTTGTTACATATTGTCTTTCTTGTGCTCAATTTTGCTCGTTTCTCATTACCTTGAAACATTTGGCTTCTGCAAATATCAAATTAGCTGTTAGGTGTGGCAGACAATGAGAATAAACATAACATTACCAAGAAAATACACTATCGTAGATTTTAGTTTATATCACAATAAAACTACATAAGATAAACTATGCTTCAATATCATTGATTGGGCTCTGAATTATGAATTCTTTTATTATAAACATGAGCAAAAAGAGAAGGACAATTGTGCCTTTCACATAATCTTGATTTAGTTTTATGGTTAAAAAAAAATGCTTTGAGGTGAAAAAAAAAAAAAAAGAGAGTTCACTATAAAGTAGGTGAAGAGGAGAGATGCTGAAATGTGCATCACAAGAGAAAAGTTTGTTTTTTGTAAAAAAAATATGTGATGAAAAATTTCTGTCGCAATAGTGGCTGGCTTGATAGGAGATGAGAATACGTACTCCTAGCGGAATAATGAGCATAACAAATCTTACTCTTAAACAGTTAAAAAACAAAGGTAAAGAGAAGGTAATGCGAGAAGTGGCGATTTGAAATACTGAAAGTAATAATAATGATTTAGTTAGTTGTAGTAATAATAATAATAATAATAATAATAATAATAATAATAATAATAATAATAATAATAATAATAATAATAATAATAGTAGTAGTAGTAGTAGTAGTAGTAATCATAATAGCAATAATAATATTAATAAGCTTAATATTATCTCTATAAATAATTACAACAATAACCGTTTGAGGAAATTGATGACAATGTTACAATTACCATGAATATTATACCTGCAAGCACACTAGAAATATGAGCTCATGATTATCATAGGTTCAGGTTAGTAGCCAGACTCGAATTATGTCGAGGATTTCACATTAGCTTAAGAACCTTGGCCTCGATTAGTGGCCCAGGCAAGGGGAGTAAACAGTGATGACAAAGCTGAGAAAAGCCGAAATATACGTGGGAAAAAGTCACACATGCCTCTGGACTAGGATTGACAGGGTTTTAACTATGGCATTACAATATATAGCAACTATACGCCTGGAGACATTACCACACCAAATTTATCTCCCTTTGAGTCAAAGGAAAGACAGAGAGAGGAAGAGTGAGAGAGGTAAGGTGAGAAAAAGAAAAAGTGAGGGAAGAAATATTCGACAAACTTTCCAATGATTTCCTGACGACAAAAAAAAAAAAAAAAATCTTAACAGTGAATTTTGAATTTAACATTATCAAAACATAATTGTTGATATTGTTACAAAAAAAAACCCAAAACGAACTTTCCAATTCAAATTTGCTACAGATTAAAAAAAAATGTGACAGGATTTCGACAGCCCTAGACCAGACCGCAGGTGAGCTCACAAGTGTATGAAATACGTGCATGTTTTTGTAAAGGAGCCCATATCCCATCGTGCTGTGAATAACATCAAGGTGTACGGTTCGACAAAATTTGCCTGCTTGCTTCCACCACGCAGTCAACAAACATAAAACTTATTGAAATAATGGATGAAATGAAATGATGCATAAAAAAACAAAAACAAAAAACAGTGCACCTTTTGAAAAATTAAAATGCAGTTAATAAACCAAACCTAAACAATGTCAACTAGTTTTTAAAAAAAAATTCCAAAAATACATGAAGGATATGATAAAAGAATTATATGTAAGCAAGAGTCTGTGATTACTGAATAAAAAATGAAAAATTGATTAGTGATTGGTCCGAGGTTTTCCAATTTTTTAGTACCCAATGAGTTACAAAGTTGTGAATGAAGAAAAAAGAAAAAAAAAAGAACACAGTCACCTTGAGGTGAGAAAATGAACATTCAAGGACAAAAAAAAAAGAAAGTAAATCTGAGTCATACCCATTTACGAGAAAGTTCCTTAAATAGAGAATAAGAGATAGAGCGGTGAAAAAAGGGGAAGAATTGGTTTGAGTAAAGGAAGAATGAAAAACAGGGAAAGAAATAAAAAAAAAAAGGGCCAAACTCAATTTGTGAAATATTTGGATGCCATGATGGTCTCCTCAAATTCACAAGATAGATTTTCATACATGTTTACTGAATACTAAAAAAAAAAAAGGGCCAAACTCAATTTGTGAAATATTTGGATGCGATGATGGTCTCCTCAAATTCACAAGATAGATTTTCATAAATGTTTACTGAATACTACAAAAAAAGGGTCGCTTGTACAAGCATCATCATGGCTAGATATTTTCTCATTTCATCCTATGGCAGACAGCAGTTACAGCTATTAACTTCAGTTTAAAATAAAATTTAAGAGAGAGAGAGAGAGAGAGAGAGAGAGAGAGAGAGAGAGAGAGAGAGAGAGAGAGAGAGAGAGAGAGAGAGAGAGAGAGAGAGAGAGAGAGAGAGAGAGAGAGAGAGAAAGAGAGAGAGAGAGAGAGTGAGAGAGTGTGTGTATGTGTGTGAAAGAGAGAGAGAGAAGAAAATGAAAAGGCATACTATTTTGAGAGGGAGGATGAATAATCATTTAACAATAAAAATAAAAGGAAAAATACACAACAGTCATAATAACATTAAAGTATACAGTTCCTTACAGCTCTCTCACAGCTCAAACAAACCGCGAGATTTGGGCGATGACAGACAAATACGTGTTGAATATTACAACTGTTTGTCAAAGGCCCGGCAGTGGTTGACAGAAAGTCAATCCGCATGACAAGTGTGGGTATCGACGATGTTTGGGAAGGACACAAGCTATCAGCAGGGGGCAGACTAAAGCAGCTACCTGACCGAAGCACATCACCTTCAGCTCCGAACATCAGTGACTGACTGCTTAGTGGTAGATCATAGACATCCAACCCTTCCGCTCCGAACATTTGTGACTGACTGCTTAGTGGTAGATCATAGACACCCAACCCTTCCAAGACTTAACGCCCGAACAGGTGATTTTCATGGCCTAAAGTCTCTAAAAATTTCACCATTGAAAAGTCTTTAGGAATTATTGTAGAACTAATGTATATTCATAACATGCCTAGTAAGGCGAGTATTTTGCATAATTCTTGCACAAGGGGTCAGAGTTCAACCATTTTCAACTCGACGCCTGTTTGCCGCATGCTCATCTCATCAAAACATTGGTGACTTAAATGATTTGTATCAGTTTTTGAGAGAGAGAAAAAAAAAAGATAATGGAAAAAAGTGTTAGAGCAAGACTTGGAATTTGCTGGAGGACAGAAAAATTGTCCTCTTAGTCTTAATGTGTGAAGATTGTCTAGAAGAATCTTGAAACAGATTTGTGTGCATGTGTGGGTGAGAGAGAGAGAGAGAGAGAAAGAGAGGGGTGGGAGGGGGGAGGGGATGGAGGAATGAAGCAGCGGCCACTCTCAGGATATAAAAAAAATTTGAAAAATAAAAAAAGGTAAAATGAGAAGCCATGGTCAACACTCTCACACGCAAGCTAAACGCAAGACAAAATGAAAAGTTCAGCCTTAAAAGAAACAAAAACATCCACACACAAAAAAAAAAAAAACCCAAAACAACAAAACAAAACATACAACAAACTTTATGTTTGCAGAGATGCATAAAACAAATTCCGGAAAGTATGTCTGCTAAGTTATCTGAAATTAATATTCAGAAATTCAAGTTAAAATTAAAAGAAACGGAAAAAAAATTAATGCAACATACAAAACTGAAACTAGTAAACATGACAAAGAACAAGAAAAAAATTTTATCACAATGCAATATTGAAAGAAACAGAAAAGGTCAAATTAAAAAAAAAGAGTTAACAGGGGGAAAAAAGGGGAGAAAATTCAAAATAAAATTTCTGCCTGGCAAGAGGCGGAAACGTGACAGCTGCTGGGGAAGGTTTTTACCGAGTGGGGCAGGAACTTCTTGACGCCAGAGTTACCCGAACTGCTACTGGGCAGACTCTCCTTGAGGAGGATAAAACACAGGTACATTCAGCATGTGACGCTGGTCACTTTTGTCCGACACACATACAGTAATTGTACAGAAACACATCAATAGGTATCTACAGTCATTTACAGATAGGCTGTCTTACCATACAATAAACTGAAAAATTGAAAAAAAAAAAAAACATAAAAAAAGGGAAAAAAAAGCAGTGTTTGATCCTTGCCTTTAGACCCTTCTGAATGTTGAACAATTTTGAACTACGAAGCAAATTCAGCTTTGAAGTATTAGAAACGTCAAGCCTGTCGGATTTGACTCAAGATTTTGTAAAAATTTGAGCTTTTAGATCTCGTGATCCAGGAGCCAAAAAGATTTTCAGATGGGGAGGCAGGGATTTCAATATCACTGGTGACATAGCATTTCAATATCACTGGTGACATCGCATTCCAATATCACATGTGACATCGCATTCCAATATCACTGGTGACATCGCATTCTAATATCACTGGTGACATCGCATTCTAATATCACATGTGACATCGCATTCCAATATCACATGTGACATCGCATTTCAATATCACTGGTGACATCGCATTCCAATATCACATGTGACATCGCATTCCAATATCACTGGTGACATCGCATTCTAATATCACTGGTGACATCGCACGCTCAAAATCCTTTCATATCATGTGCAGGTTCGCTCTGCTCCAAAAATAGGCACCACCGGGGATTCTGTAACACCTAAACCTACACACATCTCTATTTTAGCACCTACTTACGAGACAAGCAGATACTCTAAAAGCTGTTCCATTTATATTGAGCGGAAAAACGTCGTGTCATAACCCTCTAAAAAGATCAAGGGAGTCGAGGAAGCAGAGACAGACGTCTGATGATTGCAGTAAATATAAGATGGCTGGACTCTTCTTATCCCAGCAGACAGTATAACCAGACCATTCTCCTGTACGATTTTGGTTTATTTCCCTTTACTCAAATTAAACTCTGGGTATTCGTATTTCTAATGGATATAATTTGCCTATCAGTCTAACAGAAAAGAAATTTAAAGTTTAGTTTTAATTGTACCTAATTTTTTTTGTGTTTTTCGCCATGGATGCCATGAAAGAATATCAAGAAATTAATATGGAAAATTTTGTTGATGTTTATATTGATGAAAATATACAAATGAATGACAACAATTGTCAATGAAAGTTACCCGAAAGGTATCTGAAACTTACATCTACTGTGAGAAATGCGCTTGTAAAGATGCAATTTTAAATTCGTACTTTTAATGCAAAATATTTGAATATTAAACAAAATTGCATGGCACAAAAAACATTTCACTTAATGCTTAAGGACGAATTCAGCCACGATCAGAATAAAAACATCAAATAGCAAGCTTGAAAATCTTTAGATTCCCATTACCAAAATACAACTCAAATATTATTTTCCTTTAATTTTTTTTCCAATTTTATTACCCTCTTCTGAATCCTACTCCCACCTCCCCATTTTAATTTTCAAATTTAAACAAAGTTCCTTTTTGGTTATGTAAGATCTATTGCAAAGAATATGCCTCTCTGTTCACCAATAAAGCTTCCCATTGTTCTGATAAAGCCATTCCACTTCTGTTGGGTGAGAGACAAAAAACGTAAATCCTGGGAAAAAATGTTTCTAAATAAGCAAAAAAAAAAATCTGAAGCATGAATTTATGTGAGAGCTGAATGGAGCAAACCCTCTCTAGGCTGCATCAGCTGTGGAAATTTTGTTGCTTTTTTCTTTTTTGCTGATGATTTTTGCATTTGACCGACAATAAATGTGAGCCCATGAGAAACTACTCTCTTTGCACTCTTAAAAAATGTTAAAGACGAAAGGACAAGACATGCCGGTTTTAAGCACGCATTCTGTGAGTGGAAAATAGGAAGGGAAATATCTATAACGATTCTATCAGTCTTGGGACTTTAGGAAGGATCCTAAATAAAAATGGTGATAAGGGATCATAATTAAAATGTGGATTATAATCTTATTAGGATAGACAATACATAGGTCACAAAAATGTGAGTGGGCAAACGAAAAGAAAACAATCAAAACAAAACAACGCACCAATGAAATAAAAAAAGTTGTCCAAATCTTAATCATTTCTATATATAAGTTCATAGCAGAAGAAGCACAAAAAACATTGAATGGTCGGTCAAGATTTTAAAACTATTTACATACCTCAGTACAAAGGTTAGTAAACACAAAAAAAACAACACAGCACACACACATTAATAAGAAAGCCGAATGGAAAATTTTCAAATATATCTAAAAAGACTAAAAATAAAAAGCAAAGGAAGGCCTGTAAATGATTAAAAAAAACCAGAAAATCAAACATATTCCTCATTATCTAAGAAAAACAAAAACTGCAAAAAACAAAACCAAGATGTAGAGTGTGAGAAGTGCAGGGGGGGGGGGGGGGGGAGGAAACGGGGACGAAGGAGACATGAAATGGGGTCATCAAACAACATATAAGACAAAAATACAAGATTAAGAGTTATTACAAGACTGCCACAGGTGGAAGAAAAGAATCTGAGGGAGGAAAAGACATAGAGACAGATAGATAGATAGATGTACAGACAGACAATTAGAGAAAAAGATGTGAAGCGCCTGCCAAGAGCCAGTCCAAAACCATCTATAGTGACAGAAGCTAGGCTAGTCTTACTGAGAAGAGAAAGGGTTAGCAATAAATTGGAGTAAATCAGGTCTAAGGAGCACAGACGTGAAAACCTACCTCGCCATACATGTCCAGTCTGTTGACTTTCAGGCCTGACACGGCCATCTGCTGAATTGTAAACATCACCTGGTGATAAACAAAAAAAAAAAAAAAAGGTCAGAATAATTTTTTTCTCACTCACGCTGAATGGCTTGGTCTAGTGGAGCATCTCCAGCAATCATAAGGAAAAGAAGATTTGTACTTAGACACCCAACAACTGGAATTTTGGACTTGCAAAACATTGGCGTAGTATTTCCTTTCTTTCTCTTGTTTTATTTTGCCTAAACATCAAGTTATCAACTTTAATGCGAAGAGTAAAAAATTTAATCAAATACGCAACAATGTCAAACCTAATGAAGCAGACAGCAGGACAAGTGTAACTATCAGCTTTCAAAAACTCACAGTAATAGTTGGATTGGATTCTGGAATAGGAACCCCTGTCTGTAATGTGATCTGGGGAGTGAAAAATTGTAAAAAAAAAATTGAGATATATTCAATATTTTTCTTTATTGGGAATAAAAAATTAAATAAAGAAAAAGGATTAGGATCTAAGGGATTCACTTGTAAGTGTTTCATAGAAAAAGAGGCAGACAGACTGACAAGTAAGAAACAAATGAAGAGAGAGAGATAGAGAGAGAGAGAGAGAGAGATACAGACAGACAGAGACAGAAACAGTCAGATAGACAGACAAGAATAAAGAAAAGCAGAGAAATTGTCCAACACGCAAAGTGAGAGGCCGCACAGATAGAAAATTGATGATATATGATTAAAAAATGTCAACATAGGAGAAATAAAGACCGACGTCAAAAAAAAAAACGTCCCTCCAACAGATTGATTTCTTTCTACACAAACCAAGCAGGAAAACAATAAGTATGCCAACTCACATTTCCCTTTATGTTGGGCAGTTTGGCTGGGTCAATTTTTCCTACATCCCAAGTCATCAACTTTGACACGGGGTCAAATGAGTTCTTGCCTTGACTACAGGTCAAGGTCACGTTGAGGACAGTCTTGGGAAACGGGACCTCAAGCACCACGTTTTCCACCTGGATAAAAGACGAGCAGAGAGTTGGCTCATACAAAGAACTGGGTCTTCCCAACAGGCTGTTCCTGAGATCATACTATATTATAACAATGTGAAAAGATCTACCGTTCAATAGTAAAATAAGGCATTCGGCCGACTTGAGCAATCAGTAACTTGTGGTAAATATTTCTCAAAAAATTAAAAATTCCTCTAAATTGATGTTTATGCCCTATAACCAAAATGTTGAGTCAATTTTTTTCTTTTTTTTTTTTTTTCAACATATGAGAACAAGAGCTAGCGGTATGACGCTCTGTCTAAAAATAAACTTGTTTGATCGTCATTGGCCAAACAGTTTACATGAAAGAAGAGTACTGAAGGTTCATTAATTTATTTTTGAAATGTGTGAATGTTAAAAACGAAATAGTTGCTTACAAATAACGCAATATTCGTTACCTGGCTCTGATATTTTCCTAACATAATCGGAAAGCAAATCTCCATTGTTGTCTGTTCTCAGCCAACAAGCACCACCTGGATTTATTTTTCCCTTTGGACTCGATTGGTTTAAAGCCACTGTTGCAATCAATAAACATAACCTTGTTGAAAGCCATTTCATGGTCTTAATTAAAATAATTCCTACTAAATGATTAGATCTAGACCTAGAAGGAATTATGGAGCTGCACTCTACTTACTTTTTTTTTTTTAGATTCTAGATTTCGAAAAACTAGATCTAGAATTTCCCTGATAAAACCAAAAGTCAAGAACCACACTATTTTGTGAAAGGCCACTAGATCTAGAGTCTACCATAGGTGCGATAGGCTTAAAAAAATTGTTTTTTTTCCCCAAACAGCAAGGCCAGGAAATAAATGTTTTGGATTCGACAATTTCCAACTCTCTTTTGTAAATAGCAAAGAAATATAGGCGTTGGAAAAGTCTGAATGGGGCTAATGGAAGCTGAATGTGACATCACTATCAAGAGCGCATTGTGTTGGTCGAACCTGAAGGAGGCCGATGGCACCACTGTCAAGCCAAGTCACCCCGCCAACTCTGAGACATCACACACCTGCGGTCTCTCTCTCTCTCTCTTCTTTTCTCTTCTCTCTTTATCTCTCTCAAGCACAACAGGGCTTGTTGACAGCTAGTCAGTGTAGAACGGCATGACAGTAAACAGTGCATGCCGACCTTCACAATAAATGAAAGAGGCCAAAGTGCTTGGGCACGGGACTGGATTTTTTTTCTGTTTAATGAAAATTAATTACCAGTCGGTCTACCCGGTTATTTTAATGGTTTTGTCTCAATAAGTCGGAACTCTGTCAATTGTCTGAATATTTACAGGTCTGTAACAACAAACTGAACCATAACTTTAAAGTTCAAACAATCGAACTAAACTTCAGAGAAGAAAAACCAAAAGTCCAATAATCTTCAACATGTTCAGTACAAAACAAAATTAAGAAATAAATAAACAAAAGATCTGTATGCCAACCAAGCAGAGATCTTCCCCCTAGACAACGAGGGAAAGAAAGCAAAAACAATTTGGTAAGATCACCTACTCGGAGGCATGGCGGCAATGGTACAGAAAGTGGTGAATCCCCAACACAATAACAGCACACATCCACATTTCTCGTGCTGCTTCCAAGTTTAACGCATCAGAGAAGGTGACTGACTTCTTCGAGTGCACACTATTGACACACTGACAAACCTACAAGCCACATTCAACATTAAGGTTGCACTGCCTGTTTCTATCCAAATCGAGATAAAATAAACAAATGCACCTCTGCTCATAGGATCTGGGAAACTAGGTTTCGACAGGACTTCAGTAATAATTCTTTTTATATTTCAAAACAAACACACACAAAAAAAGCCAACAAAAACAAAGGTAGAGCTAACAACTTTTGAAAAGGCAAATAACGATTTTTAGCGAGACAAATAGACTTGATCGCTGCAAACCTTGTAGATGATGTCACCTTTTTAAGTACAGTTATCAATATTAACTTTAACGCAAGCTTAATTAAGCGTTTTAAAGCTTACATGTTACTTATAAGTTATTGTAACCTTTATATAATTTTCTCTAGTCTTATCATAACAAGCTATGAGCCGTCCGACAAGCAAAAACTTTTACTTCTGATAATTATGTACTTCTTAGCACTGATACCGACAACCGTACTTGGAAGCCCAAATACAGACTAAATACGCATTTTACGTATTAGTTGGCAGTTCTACAAAGGGAAGAGAAAAACAAACTCTCACAAAGCTGGTAATGTTCAGTCCAATTGTACATTTTTCCAAATAGACAGCTTAGTTCGCAAATCTATGAGGTCGGAGGATAATGGGAATAGTTTTGCTCTAAAATAATCCGAATGTCAGGCAAAACTGGTTTTCAAAAACTCTACTTGGCTTATGAAAATTTGTCCTGCCATGACGTTTGTGTTTTAGAAAGTAAAATAAAGTCAATTTTGATTTTCTTCTTTCTCAACTAATGATCTGACAAGTTTTTATGCTTTATTTTCCTACCACGTATCTGATTTTTCTAGACAATTTTCCTGTTTCCTGCTTCCCTCAACAAACTGATAAATAAAGACTTTAATTTGAAACTACCCTTTGCTCATTTTCTACCAGCCTTAGTGGAAAAAAGGAAAAAAGAAAAAAAAAACTCTTTGTCTAAATTTGCTATAAATAAAGTGCGCTATATATACGTCGTACAGAAATCGATGCCTCAATTCACATATGCTCTATGTCTAGACCTGGATGCAAGACTAAATAAAATTGCCTGAAAATTTTGAAACACACGGGTCCAGGGCGGAGCCCTGGTAGGGGAAGTCAGGGGACTCTGTCCCCCTGAAGCTGAAGGATTTTCATCGAAACTAATATAAAAAACCCTGTCCCTGACACTTTTTTCTTCAATTCTATCAGTTTATATTAACAACAATTAACATTAAGATTTGGATCACCACCAATAACTTAACCTGTCATACCTATTCCTGGTACATTTTCATTGAACTTGAAATCAGTATTGTGTATAACCTACGCTCGAGCTAGATCTAAAGATTCTAAGATATTCTTAACATTGTATTTTCATAAATCTAGAGCTTATAGATCTAGATATCCTATTTTGATGCTTTTATTAGATCTAGATCTATAATATTATTTATAGAGTAGAATTCTAATCTAGATAGATCTAGATCTAGATCTTGACTAAATCTAGTCTCTAGAAGTTCTTATTGATAGACCTAGATCTATTCTTAATCGATCTTCATAAATCTGGAGTTAGATCTATATCCAGAATTTCATTTTAGCGCCGTAGAAACTAAATCTAGACCTGCATTGCCATATTAGAAATCAATGAGTTCATTGAGACTCTAAAGCCCTAAGCTTCGTTTCAAAACACTGCCATAGACAGCGAAAAAAATCATGGCCACAGCGGACTGCACACTTTTTTCACAGCACAGGTAATGAGATCGTAAGGATTACCCAACCTCAGGTTTCCGAAAGTTAAAACAACACGCTAACTTTGGAAAACAAAACTGGCTCTGGTACTACATTTGATATCAACATTGACTTTAAAAATCTTAATTGACTTTTCTTATATGTCTTTGTTCTAAACTCGACTCGGATTAGTTTACCTAGATCTAGAATGATCAACTTTCCAAGTTCTTTGCAACCCTTTCGATTTTTTGTAAACAAGACCTTGGGATCGCCGAGCAAGGCAGTCGTCATTTTCGTACTTCGCGTTGTTACGGAAAGTTCAGGCAATCATTGCCGGAAAGTCGGCTTTGGTTGCCGGAATTCGTATTATAGCAAGTAAGGCGGAATTCGACTCGGCGATAAGCTGGCAGCTGACTCGCATCAAACTTGACTCTTTTAAGTATTAAATGAGGAAAATTTTAAGATTGCCGGAAATCAGGCAATTGCCGGAAAACATCCAGGTCTATATGTCCAATTTCACATAAATTAGAGCTAGACTCAATTTCCATCCACTAAAAACATTATCTAAATGCCCTGTTAATTTCAGAACCAACAGCCAAGCAAAATGGGTCAAGGTCTCTATATTTGTTCTATGTCCAACATAAGGAGTACAAGGTGAACAAAAGTTTAAAAGCTATTTTCTCAAAACTACGTCATGTGCACATAGAACAAATGAAAACTGAGGTGTCGAAATACTTACAGATTTCCCCATGGTCTGTTTAGGCCCAATGGTGACGTCAAATCTACCACCGCCGCCTTCCCTGAAGGAAATGTTGTGCCTCAGATACACTGGAATGGCCACCATACTGGAAGCAATTTATTAGATATTGAACGAAAATATTAGTGGAACAGTAACAATAATCTCAACATCTATGAAAAAAAAAATTCATAATGCTTGGTTTGATGAAGTACGTGAAGATTAAAAACTGTCAGCCTTCTCTTCTCCCCTGGTTTACAAATGAGCCTTGGTTTAGCAGCCAACTACTTATACACCCAGTGTTTCCTACTCAATTCTGCAACACAAAGACACACAAAAAATAAACGTGCTTAAGTGATATCCAAAAAAAATTGTTATCATGAAGAAAAAAGCCCTGAGCGAGCTTGAGGTTGATGCTCTGAATGCTCCGTCCAGTTTAAAAAAGTTGAAAAGCGAAGAGAGAGTCAACTAAATGTCACGACGTACTTGTTTGCTCCGATATGGTAGGACATCATTCTGAAGTGACCGTCTGGTGGAACAAACGATAAAATCTTTTCTGCCTGAAAAAAAAAAATTTAAAAAAAAGTTTAATCTTGTATAAACTTATAGTTTTCAAAATTCATTTTCGAGTCAAAATATAATGAAAAGAAACATCGCTCATTGTTGATTAAATGGACTTTGTTGGAAACAAACAAGATGACAATGAAACATCTAAAAATAGCCACTGAAGTAATTGAATACTAGCTCATGAAGAAAATCACATGAAAACTTTGTTGAAAAGTATGGGAAGAGGCGCTTACCTCCCATCGTTTGAAGCGAACACAAGGGTGGAAGCTGACATCGTCTAACAGCCGAGGGTTGACGAACGACAACGTCAGGTCTGGCATACCGCTCAACTTGATAAGGCAATCAATCTAGGGGCAAGAATGTGAAAAAAAAATTTAAAAAAGAAAATTTTCATCAATCATATGGTCAATGTCATCTGGAATCTGACATAAAAAAAAAAGAAAAAAAAAAGAGCCGCTGACCTTATAGGTGTCAGTTTAAGTAAAAATTTTAAAAAATTTGGTAAACCTGTATTTTAGTATTTTAAAAGCAGTCAAAACAACTTAGGATTTGTTCTATGTTTGACGTTCAATAGAGATACTACAGTATTGATACACACTAGTAAAGACGCTAAGATGTTACAATTGCATGATGATTGGAAGGACTTTTTAAGATTACCGTAAGAATCGTTCATATCAATTAATCTAACAGATCAGGAGAGTATATTCAATCTTGAAAGGGAAAGTACTGCTATAAAACAAATAACATGTGATAAATAATTCTCTTCTTTTTTTTAACAAGAAATTTTTCTGTTTCTCTCACCAATTCATGTCCTCAAGTTAAATCTATCTTCAGGAATTCTCCCCTAATTTCTTGCCCACATGTGCTGCATGTCATGTTAGTTTTATTTGATTCACAAATCCAAATCCAACGCTGAACAAAAACAACCAAGCAAGGGAATCAAAATTTTCTATGGCTCTGCAAGTATTTAGAGTCTGGAAGATAAAATTCCTTACTTTCTTAGCCTTACGAATTTTTTTTTCCCATTTGTAAAATAAACCTTACTGACAAAATCTGAACTGTAGAAACAAGAAGAACAGATAAAAATAGAAAATCAGGTAGGAGTTTAACTAAATAGTCATTGATTAAAAGACCTTTTCTATTTTATTGAATAGTTCATAAAAGCAAAGTAATATGCCTCATGCCTGTGTTCAGTGACGGAAATATAAAATACAATGATGTAAGAAGTTTGAGACGACCAACATACGTAGCCCTGGATCTCAGCAATGACCGTCGTGCCCGACTTGTCGATAATGGCATCTATCTCCTCGATAACATCAAAATAAGCCTCGTTGTTGGTATACTTGACACCAGTTCTCCGCCATGGAATGTTCGACAGTTGTCCTGTGGGCAATGTTGCACTCACACTGGCAGAGGAGAGATTGAGAGATAAGAAAAAGTGAAGACAAGGAGAAAAAAGAGAGAAATACAGTCTACTTGAGTGACGTTTTCTATGTAAAGCAGCTCTTGCCTATTAGATTGAAAATTTTGTGAAAGTTTGTCTCTTGCAATCTGAACTAATCTCCGCATATAATTTCAATCATTTTAACAAAGAAATCCTGCATGCTGTTATCATTCAATCCATACAAATCTAAGAGGAAAATGTTTGATTTATACAGTGAACTTTACATCCTACGAATCAGATTGTTCTAGTTTAAAAGTTTGTTGGAGCCTAGGTCATTAAGAAAAAGGGCAAATAATTCCATAAACGGTTTTTAACCTGAGTAACATCTCTTGTTTATATGGAACCTGTGGTGGGACCTTTGTACAAAAATAAGTCTATAATCAGGAATTTTAAATTTGTCATGTGTCCATCACTTGCCCCCCCCCCCCCGCCTCCCCCATCTTTTTTGCCTTTGATGTTTGAATTCAACTGAGTCAAAGAAAGGAGTGGCTGGCTTAGGAATTTTGAGCCATGTCAAGGTGCTTTTAGTTATGTTTACCATATTAGACACATCGATTGTTCTAGAAAACTCAGGGGGTGAAAAAATTATAATAAGTTAAAGACTTTGGGTTAACTGAAGCCCAGGTTTGTTCCAGAGTGAGTTTGCTCATTTTGATACCTGGTACAGCAAAAATGTGGGGATTTTTTTTATCTATAACAAGGTTATATTAAGTCCAAGTTCATTGGAGAATTAAGTCCAAGTTCATTGGATGCAAAGTTCAGTGTAAATGAATTAGGAAGGAAGATTTATATCTCTCCAACACACTCAAATTTAATTTGTGAAATGCTAAAACTAATCCGAACAATTATTCCTTGACAGCAGTAAGAATTTGAAAATCCCAAAATTTCCTGTTACACCAGGAAGACAGCCCTAAATCCATTTTCTTTTTCTTGTGGTCTTGCCCATTACTGTATAAAACCACCACTTCATCCATCCTTTACCTTGTAGATTTGCATGTCACAAATGTAAAGCCACCACTTCATCCATCCTTTACCTTGTAGATTTGCATGTCACAGAGTAAAGCCACCACTTCATCCATCCTTTACCTTGTAGATTTGCATGTCACAGAGTAAAGCTACCACTTCATCCATCCTTTACCTTGTAGATTTGCATGTCACAGAGTAAAGCTACCACTTCATCCATCCTTTACCTTGTAGATTTGCATGTCACAGAGTAAAGCTACCACTTCATCCATCCTTTACCTTGTAGATTTGCATGTCACAGAGTAAAGCCACCACTTCATCCATCCTTTACCTTGTAGATTTGCATGTCACAGAGTAAAGCTACCACTTCATCCATCCTTTACCTTGTAGATTTGCATGTCACAGAGTAAAGCTACCACTTCATCCATTCTTTACCTTGTAGATTTGCATGTCACAGAGTAAAGCTACCACTTCATCCATCCTTTACCTTGTAGATTTGCATGTCACAGAGTAAAGCTACCACTTCATCCATCCTTTACCTTGTAGATTTGCAAGTCACAGAGTAAAGCTACCACTTCATCCATCCTTTACCTTGTAGATTTGCATGTCACAGAGTAAAGCCACCACTTCATCCATCTTTTACCTTGTAGATTTGCATGTCACAGTGTAAAGCTACCACTTCATCCATCCTTTACCTTGTAGATTTGCATATCACAGAGTAAAGCTACCACTTCACCCATCCTTTACCTTGTAGATTTGCATGTCACAGAGTAAAGCTACCACTTCATCCATCCTTTACCTTGTACATTTGCATGTCACAGAGTAAAGCTGCCACTTCATCCATCCATTACCTTGTAGATTTGCAAGTCACAGAGTAAAGCTACCACTTCATCCATCCTTTACCTTGTAGATTTGCATGTCACAGAGTAAAGCTACCACTTCATCCATCCATTACCTTGTAGATTTGCATGTCACAGAGTAAAGCTACCACTTCATCCATCCTTTACCTTGTAGATTTGCATGTCACAGAGTAAAGCTTCCACTTCATCCATCCATTACCTTGTAGATTTGCATGTCACAGTGTAAAGCTACCACTTCATCCATCATTTACCTTGTAGATTTGCATGTCACAGTGTAAAGCTACCACTTCATCCATCCATTACCTTGTAGATTTGCATGTCACAGTGTAAAGCTACCACTTCATCCATCCATTACCTTGCAGATTTTCATGTCACAGTGTAAAGCTACCACTTCATCCATCATTTACCTTGTAGATTTGCATGTCACAGTGTAAAGCTTCCACTTCATCCATTCATTACCTTGTAGATTTGCATGTCACAGTGTAAAGCTACCACTTCATCCATCCATTACCTTGTAGATTTGCATGTCACAGTGTAAAGCTACCACTTCATCCATCATTGACCTTGTAGATTTGCATGTCACAGTGTAAAGCTACCACTTCATCCATCCATTACCTTGTAGATTTGCATGTCACAGAGTAAAGCTACCACTTCATCCATCCTTTACCTTGTAGATTTGCATGTCACAGAGTAAAGTCATCAGTGACCACTATATCCATCCTCTACCTTATGGACCTGCCTGTTGCAATGCTTGGCAAAGAATAAAACCACTGCTACATTCATCTCTTACCTTGTGGATTTGCCTGTGACAGTATCAGTGATGGTTCTCAGGAAGTTTGGTGGTTTGATCAACTCTTTGAGCACGTTAGACTCCACCGCTAGTGGAAATCCGTTATCCAACATCTCATCCAGAAGCTGAGATGATAAAAATGAAACTTCGGTTCGCAGACAGATACATGAATACTTGCACAAATGGATTACGATTATTCGAATAAGGCAGGCAGTTCAAACATATTTCAACATGAATATAATTAATTACTTGATACTATCCATAAACCAAACAGCAGACGATTTCGACCCATGTGGATCTCGATTAAAGATTAGATTCTGTCAGAAGAAAAGGAGTTGCATTGATTTGATGTAAAATAAAAAAAAAGGAGAGACGAATTAAGAAGTATTTGCAGTCAATGGTTTTAGCTCTCCAGACTTTTTTTTTCTATTTTATCTACTGAAGCGATGGAATTAGTATTGCTTTGAGGCATCTGCAATAAAAAGGCTCTATCATCCTAGCTTTGAAAAAAAAAAGATAAGACACAAATTGATAGGATTATATTTTAATTTCTCTAAGTTTTCCTCTCCCTAGCTAAAGCTGCTTACCTCATAGACTATCACAAAGTGTTCTTTTAAAATAGATTCACTGCAATCGTTGAAGTAATCCTCAAACGTATCACAGATTCGGTGAAGAAATTCAATCACAAACAGAGGGGGAACTGCATTGTCATGGAAACAAAACGCATATGGGGTTTTTACTTCAATATTAAAAACTTTTACACATTGTCAAACCATAAATTGAAGAAACTTACTTTCTATTTTATCCTTGTCCTCCTAGAACACATGATTATCCAATGGTTGAACAGTGTTTCTCACACTAATCTTCAGTTTACGATACGCTTAAAAAAAATGAATCACATATATAAATGGAGAAAAACAAAGATATATGTATATATATATATATATATATATATATATATATTGCAATAAAAAAAATGCATATATATCCACTCTTGAAAATTTTTTTCCATACAAAATAAATTTTGATAATTACGAAACACATGTTCACCTTCAGTGGTCACAACAGCTACAAAGTAGAGGTTGCTTCGATAGATGTTGATGAGGTAATGGTGTGGTGTAGCTATGACTGGGGGTACATCATCAGGATTTGTTTGCTGCCAAAATGAAAACACTGAGCAATCAAAACATACCCTCCATAAATACTGAGCAATCAAAACATACACTCCATAAATACTGAGCAATCAAAACATACACTCCATAAATACTGAGCAAATCAAAACATACCCTCCATAAATACTGAGCAATCAAAACATACCCTCCATAAATACTGAGCAATCAAAACATACCCACCATAAATACTGAGCAAATCAAAACATACCCTCCATAAATACTGAGCAATCAAAACATACCCTCCATAAATACTGAGCAAATCAAAACACACCCTCCATAAATACTGAGCAATCAAAACATACCCTCCATAAATACTGAGCAATCAAAACATACCCTCCATAAATACTGAGCAAATCAAAACATACCCTCCATAAATACTGAGCAATCAAAACGTACCCTCCATAAATACTGAGCAATCAAAACATACCCTCCATAAATACTGAGCAAATCAAAACATACCCTCCATAAATACTGAGCAATCCAAACATACACTCCATAATTATTCATTGAAAAAAAAAATTACAAAATAAAAGCCACCTAAAGTCACTGCAATAAAGTTGTATTTAGGTAAAAAATTTCTGTGTATTGATGCTGTATAAGTTTTCAACGGCATATTTGACCCATTGCCAAATAAGGCATATCTGTATACGTCACTGCAGTACTTGAGCCATAACGTTATGTCGAAACTACAGTTCTATCTATAATTTGGCATATTTATTAAAATGTAAATAATCAACAGACATGCCAAATTTTATTTTGATTGATCATTTGGTTTTTATTTTGCAGACTTCCAAGCTATGAAATCGATACTAAAATCGACAGTGAAAATCTATCATGAAATAAACCTTACAAGAAACTGCACTCCAAAATCATTTTAAGAAGGTTTCAAAGGTTACTTTTCCCTCCTGAGACATTGGAAGGAGTGGAGCCATGGGTTCCAATACTTTTTTACTGAAAAAAATCATTGGTTATGTCTTACGGGTGTTTTAAAAATTCCTAACTTAACATAAAATTGTCCCGTCAAATACACCTAGGTGTTTGAATCTACCAATATCTAATACATGTCTAAGAAACTAGCTCTTTCTTTTTAAACCATGGCGAGGAATTCAGTTGGGTTGAAAAATAATCTTAAAGCCCCAAAAAACAAGTGGTCGGAGGTTGAGTCTATTCTTAATATCGCCAAAGTACATTTTCATGTCAAAAACCGTGAGGAAAGTTAAAAGAAAAAAACAAAGCAGAGAAAATATTAACAACCTCATTTTTTAAATTATAAATTCTCTGGATATTTCCTAATTTTAAAGTTTCAAAGTTATTTAAAAAAGAGAAAAGTTGTTTTGAACGTCCGTTCACCTTGTCGGATATTACTTTCGAAAAAAGACCTCACGAGACACGATGACCTTTCGCATTTTTCGCGTCAAACTAAGAACAGCTCTTGAGAGTTAGTCTGACTGGTAGATCTACCCTGCATAACATCGCATTCAAAGTCTCTCAAATCTATCTTCACAGGTGAGTTCTGTTTAACGGTAGTTTTTTAATTTCGCTATGACTTCTTTTCTCTTTTCATAACATTAACTTGTTTTTGGATAACTTACTAAAGAGACAAGGAATTGACTGTACTGTCATGGCCTCTCACTCGTCATTTTTGTGTAAGTTACTTGGAAAATGTAGATCTAGATAATTCATCTCAAGAAAAGGCATCCATCAAGTTCTGCATAGTTGTATTCTTTGTAACTTGGAAAATATTAATATAAATTATCTGTTTTTCTTTTTGTTCTCACAAATATTAGGATCTTCTCTCCCTTCATACTATTTGACAAGATTGAAATCAAAACAGAAACTTCCCAGTGCTGTCTCAAGTTAAAATTTTTGTGTTAGTTGGGAATGTAAAATAAAACATAGGAACGGTTCATTAATATTTCTTTATTATGTTTTCTTATATTTCTTATTTATTACCACTATCCAAGTGATAAAAAAAGTTTTTAAAACGTCGTATTGTGTAATTTTCAGATAATTGAATTACTTTCACTTTCTAAAAAGCCCTTGACATGATTGTTTTCATGTCAAACCATATTTTTCGGAAAAGTTATGAAAAGGTTCAGATTAAAAGAAAAGTCATGATTTTTTTAAAAAGAGTAGACAATAAAGCTAGAAAAGTTCTCCTAATCTTTTGAAATTTATATTTAGTTTTAGAGCCAACATGTTTGTGCATTTATTAGAGCTTTGAGATAACTTTTACAAAATTGAACAGGAATAACTTCTTTGTCAATTTGCGTCAGTTTGATAGATCTACATGTAGATCTAGTTTTTGGAGAAGTGCAGGAAACCTGCATTTTTCATTTTGTTTTCTTTTGAAAAGTTCTATGAATGATACAATGTGGCTTTTATATCTACATATGTTACAGTAGTCAAAGGTTTAAAGAGAATATGCTGACAAACTTTCCCAGGATTGCTACAGGACATTGTTTTCTTTGAAACTGATTTGGCTAAATTAAGCAAAATGAAAATTATAAATATCTAGATCTAGATCATAATGCAAAATCCATATATGAGAAAATTGTATCAGTTATGACAGTAAATAATTTGTTTTTAATTCATTCAAGGGTAAGATTGTGCAAAAAATATAAGGGGCAGGAAAATGTGCTTGTCTTTTTGTGTAAGTGAACCAATTCCAAGAATAGTAAATAAATTATTATTTTTTCTCTCCTGCTTCATTTTTATGAAGTGTGCCAAAACAGTAACTTAATTTTAATGTTTATATATTGATAACTTAAAGAAGGTTTTCAACAATCTAGATCTAGATCTAGGTGCAAACTTTCAAAGGATTTAATCTATAGAGCACTGTTTTCATCATGTCAGATAGCCACCATTCCTGAAAGTAGTGCAAGTTCCTATTTCTGGAAACTAAGTTATTATTTTCAAATATTATTTCTTAAAGTTTATTATATTAGTTGTTAGAATTAACCTGTGAGAGATTTGTAATGTTTTTTTAAATACCGGTATTGGGAGATATTTCCTTAAGTTTTTGTAAGGAAATAAAAATGTTTGGGAGTAGTGGTCCAGTTGTAACGTTCATTTCACAGTCTAGTTTTGATTTGTATGGATAGAATGAAATGCTTTTTATAAATTTAATAAAAATCCACACACCGGATACTGTTTGTTGTTAACATTAAACCATTCACACTGTTTCACAAGTTGAAATCTATGTAGCTACGTCTTAATTGGACGATATGTTTAATAATAGTGGTTTATCACTCAGGATAACTTTTACCAGGAAAGAGAATTTGAACATTTTTTTTTTTATTTTTTTATTATCCAGATGGCAAATGACATCAATCATGCAGCAGACAATAATACAAACCCTTTAAAGCGGTTAACAGAGCAGGTAAGAATTTTATTCAAATTTTCCTCTTGAATAATCATTCAGCATTATTTTTGTCTAGATATTATGAAGACTATTGCATTTACCTTTTTGACAAACAAAATTTTTTGTCTTTAGCACAAGTACGAGGTCCGTTTCATAAATAAGTTTCCCACCTCCATAAATCAACAACCAAAAGGCATAAGATGATGAAATTTGGCACAGATTGCCTTTAATATCTGACCTATTCAACGTAACATCCACCATTGTTGGCGCATTTCTCTATCCGTTGTAACCAGTCTTTAAATGAAGTGACGTAAGAACATTTGTCCAGGTTCTTTATTGCTACTTTCGTAGCCTGAATAATGTCCTCTTCTGTTTCAAATCGCTGGCAGCGAAGATGTTCTTTCATTTTAGGGAATAGGTGAAAATCACAGGGAGCAAGGTCAGGTGAATAGCGAGGATGCTCCAGCAGTTCCCACTTGTAGCCAGCCAAAACGTCTGTCACTGCCCGGGCCGTATGGACTGGCGCATTGTCGTGGTGAAACAAGATGCCTGACTCCAACAGCTCGGGTCGTTTCTTTCGAATGGCAGGTCTGAGTTTGTCTTGCAGCACCTTATTGTAGTACTTTGCATTGATTGTGGTGCCTATAGGTACAGGCCAGCGCAGAATCACACCATTCATGTCAAAAAAGATCATGTGCATGACCTTGAGAGCCCCTTGTTTGCGTCGAACTTTCTCTGGACGAGGCTCATCAAAGTCTCTCCATTCGGCTGACTGCCGCTTTGTTTCAGGATCCCAGGAATACACCCAAGTCTCATCACCGGTAATTATCCGACCCAAAAAGTCATTTTGCTCAGTTTGAAATCTCCGCAAAAAGTTTCTGGAAAAATTGAACCTTGACTCCTTCTGCTCATCTGTCAGCAAATGTGGAACCCATTTTGAAAACTTCTTCTTATTCAGTTTGTTGGTTAGAACTCTAAACACGGATGTTCTAGACATCGATGTTTCCGTAGAAATCTCCTCACAAGTTTTTCGTCTGTCATCACTCAATGAAACGAGAACTTTAGAAATGTTTGCATCCCCGCATGCTGTCACAGGTCGGCCAGGACGAGGTTCATCTTCCATGTCATCTCGTCCCTCTAAAACAGCTTTTACCCACTTTCTTACCGTCTGAATAGAAGGAGCATTTCTCTTAAAACAGTCACTAGATCTTTGTGAATGCATGATGCATCTTTTGCCAAAATAACAGAAAATTTTATGATGACACTGATGTCATATCTTGAAAAATTTTGGTGTGCCGGTGAGCTTTCTATTATGCCGGCCATTTTGCTCCAACGGACTTCAGAAAAGTAAATGCTATTTTGTATCCGTTCAACATAGAGCCACAAAATTTCATTGCGAATTCCCAAAAGGTTTGGTCCTTCAGTGTGCCAAATTTCATGTACATATAGCTTAGACTGTTTTGATTTTATAGAGTAGGGAAACTTATTTATGAAACGGACCTCGTAATCAAGAGGTCAAGGATTTTTTCACTTCCATCTATTCTTGTTAAGTGTAGCAGTTATTACTGGTATTTGTTAGCATCATGTATGATAGTTATCCATTTTAGAAGTTTCACAATCAAAACAGCTCTACTCCAGCTATAGTAAGAGCACCACAGAAAATTAAACGGTCAATTAAATTATAATAAAATCCCTTCATGCACACAATTTTCCATTTCTTTTTTATATTAAAAAAAAAAACAAAGAAAAAAAAATATCACTTGGAGGAGAAATTACGTAGACTTGACTCCTCCTTTTTTAAAGTTGTTTCAGTTTCTGCTCAAGTGTTTTTGTCAAGAGGCTAAAAAGAATCTAATCCTGATTTTCGGCTCTAGAATTGCTATTGTATGATTTTAGATTTGTCTTCAGAATACAATTTAAGCCATTTAGAATGGTACCTTTCAATGGTCTCTTTTTTTTCTTTTTCAGTGAACAGTTTTTCATGAATTTATGGCCAAAGAAAAAGAAGCTTGTTCGTCCAAAGAAAACATCCAAAAGCCAAGAATGAGGCAGAATACCATGCCAGGCTAAAGACAGATGCTGAAAATAGGCAGCCTATTGCTTGAAGCAGAAATTACTGGTAAAGAATTGTTGGGGCAACTTAAAGCAGGAGCAGGAGGAGGAGCAAAATATAAAAAGCAGTATGACTATGAGATACAAATTGAAAAAGTCAATGACTCTACTAAAGTACATGTATGTGCCTGAAGCTGAAAATATTCAGCTTGAATATTACAAATCATTTACATTGTAGTTGTGAAGCTGAAATTTTAATTTTATTTATTCAATTTTTCTTTAGTTGAATCTACAAATATGTTTGTTCATATTGTTTACAGAAATGCATAGTATATGATTCAAATTTATTATTCAAGTGGTGCCCTGATATCTGAAGAAAAATTCTTTTTCAGTTCTGTTAACACTTTTGACTTTTAATGCATATGATTTGAAGTTTTTAAAATTGACTTATCATCAAATAGTAGTTGCTACCAGGCTTCTCATTTCATCTGGGATGCAAGACATATTACATGTTTAGGTGTCAATGAAAAGCCCAATTTAAACACAACTTATCAAGAACATTTCTCAATGCAAATTAGAATGATGAAAGGTCAGTGGAAATGCATCTGATGCTTTATGTCATGAATGAAATTTTATTCTTGGTGGATGGAAATTGTATGAAAAAATACTTAAGTGACCAGTTTGGTGTATGCATAGTTCAATCTCATTTGATTTAAAAAAATGTGTACTTCATAAAATCATATTTTAAATAGGAGTTGTAAATTTTCATGCTATAATCCTAGCAAATGTATATGTTTACAAAAAGGCTCATTCTTTGCAATTTTTTTAAATGAAGGGGAAATATCAAATTGGATGAAATGATTATCATTATGATTTCTAGCTTTTTATTTCTGTATGACACACATCTCCTCTTCTTTGAATTATATGTCCACTGCTTGGAAAGTACTAATGTGTGCAAAATGCTTGGTTTTTTTTTATAAAAGAGCAAAACTGTCTACAAAAATGTATACCAAAAATTTATTTTGATTTTCATGATGCAACATAATTTCAATAAACTTTCTTTGCATAGTTCTTTATTTTTTTCAATCTTTGACATGATCAGTGTTATGGAATTTGTTAACGAGTTACAGTTCATTGTTTGTTTATCAGTTCTTTACTTTGTTCATTTTTGACTTGACAATTTTTCATGAAAATTAAAACTTAACAAAGATATTGACAAGAAAATAGGACCTCTTACATTATGTTTTTTTCAATTCATTCACAAGTCTCATTCTTGAGTAGTGGAACTTATTAGCAGAGAGTGGCGTGACTTCTTTACATTTTGTTTGTTATTTCACATATATATTTTTTTTTTGTGTTTATGTAGTTTTTATAATGGTACAGTATAATGAATAGAAGGATACAAATAATTTTAAGCACATTCCCAAACAATAACCCTGATGGATAGGCAATTTTAGACTAAAGAAACATTACATGTAGTACTTAATGATAAATTTATGAGTCTGTGGAGTACTTCCAAATAGTACGGGGTCTGATATTTTTCATAATATACTCTTACAACATATAATCCTTTAAAAAAAATATTTGTTCAATAAGGGATGTTTTGACTATAAGTGCTTAAAAAAGATGGTTTTTTTTTTTGTGTCATTTTACATATCAAGGGCAATTTCTGGCTAGAATGGAGAATAAACATCCTAAATTAAAAGATTATTGGAACGTTTTTTCCCTTTAAGTGTATCCAAAACATGATTATTTTTAGAGTAAAATATCAATAACTTCGTTTGAATATTGCGTAATCAATCAAGGGCAATAACTCTGTCAATACTGAAGTGCTTATATAAAAAAGTATATGATATCTTCAACAAAGGTCTATACTACAACTTTGCTTCTTTGAGTTATATAGAAATGTCTATAACTTTCAAGATAAAGGCAAGCCATATGGGCATAAAATCATGATAGACCTAAGCTACCTGTATTTGGCAATGGATCATATATAAAAAAAAATATATATATATGAAATAAATATGTATATATATATATATATATATATATATATATATATATTATTGTTTTTTAATTGAAAATAGGTCTGTAAATTAAAAAAAAAGGCGCTTGTCACTTACTCTACTTTGAGCTTCAAAGAAATAATCACATATGGATTTGTTGACAACACTTTTCCAGTGCTTTTCAAGAAACACATCCCTGCAAATAAACACATTTCAAGAGTATTTTGACCATTCATGTATGTATGCAGCTCTTGGTGATAACTACAAACATAAAACATCGGTAACTGTTGGAGGTGACTTTGTTTAAAAGTAATGCTTTCACCAAAGTAACTTAGAACTTTTAGTTTTAGTACAACAACAACTACAGGTTTGCACGTTTATTGCCACCACCCTTTTCCTTGGCAAATTAATGCATCCAGTTAAAATTGCAATTTATGTGGAAATAAGAAAGAGTAAAGGGTAGTATGCAGAGATCTGGAGCTCCAATTTATTGAAAAACTAAAAAACCAAAAACCCAACAGATTAACAATGTATGTTCACATAGACTTCGAACCTGCCATTGGAAATAATAAAAAGCCTTCATATAATCATATGAATAAGCTGTGGGCAACTTTACTCCAATTATATTCTAGATTTGATCTAGATCTAGATCCTCACTGATTTATTTAGATGTAGATTCTAGTAATATATATTTTTTTTAATTTTAGGATACAGCTTTGCAGTCCTAGATCTAGATCTAGAGGTCTAGCTCTTTAGTTGCAGTCATATTGGATACTAGGAACAATGGTATCACTATCAGTATTGACTAATCTTGAGTAGTAGATCTAGAATACGAGTAAAAAACAAACGTATTGAAGAACGAAGTTTAAAATTCAGTTCTTTGGTATTTTTTTCTTTTCCAAAATGGCTGTCAATTGTCATGTAAACAAAAGAGCCGAGACCGCAATGAGTAAGGAGTCGCGCTCTACAGGCTCTACTAGATGTAGATCGTTCTGATAAAACTTAGATTAATTTACCCCGTGCTGTTTACAATGAAGAGACTGTGTATCATTTTGGACGACCTCTGAAGCAAAGAACAAAAATTGATTTTCGTGCATTTATTTCTTGAGCTCCCAAAACCAGTCCTGACTCTATTTCATTGTAACTTTTGCTAATCTAGATCTATACCATGTATAACATAACCATTATTTTATCTGATGCGATGTCAACAAGTTTTTATTCCGGAAGGAGATTTACGTGTGATTGTTGAAGGGAGGTCATTCTGCATTTTTTTTTCGGAAGTGGTCATTTCTTAGTGCACTGTCCAGTTGTAAAATGGGAAACTGCTGAGGCGCTCAACCGAAAGTAATAGTTGTCTTCTTAGTATAAAATTGCATGAGACAGCTCAATTGTTTTTAAAAACTGAAAAGTGGAAAATCTTGATGACATCGCTCAAATCTGATAAAATTTGAAAGGGCTCTTATTGGATATAGGACACAACAAAACCTTTAATGATCAATATATTAGAGATGATTAATTTTTGTTTCGGACAAGAATGCCAATCGCCCTGGACTTTTTTAGTCATTAAAATTCTCCGATAATATTTAAATCGATAACTTAGAGACACCCACATGCAATCGGCGCATTCCTCTTAAACCTCAGTGATAGGAATGAGGATTTTACATCTGTGTCAACAGGCGGAAAGCCTTTATTTTTTTTTCTTTTAATTAGTTCCTAGGACGAAAATCAGCAGATTTAGCAGAGGTGAACCAATGCTATAAATCAGAACTTGCATGTAGTATGACGCATACCAATTCAATGAAAACCAATACCATATATTAAGACTTAGTGGAAGGGCACATGATGAAAAGAGAGCAGGTTCAAGACATATTTCTTTTAGTATTTTTTAGTAATTATTATTATTATTATTATTATTATTATTATTATTATTATTATTATTATTATTATTATTATTATTATTATTATTATCATCATCATCATCATCATCATCATCATCATCATCATCATCATCATCATCATCATCATCATCAATAATAATAATAATAATAATAATAATAATAATAATAATAATAATAATAATAATAATAATAATAATAATAATAATAATAATAATAATAATAATAATAGTAATAATAATAATAATAATAATCACAGACATACTTCATAAGTTTTTTGTGAGAAACGTATTAAAGGGCTTTCAAAATAACATGTAGCTCTTCTGATATTTTTCTAACTCGTGCTGAAAAGAAGGGAATTCGAAATTTTAGATATATGGTATTCCTAAACACTTGAAAATTGAAGTTCGACAATTATTTACTTTAACTTACTTAAATCCCTTCAACAGAAAAGTAAAGTTGTTTCTTACCTATAGAATGGAGAATCGTATAGTATGCTAGGCCTTATAGATTATCCAACCAAAAGTGAAAGTAACATCATAGTAGAGCTGGGTGGAAGCCGAAACATGACTCGTTTTTCAAGGTTTTTTGGGTTTTTTTTTTTTAGCTTTTTAGAGCTGTACGATACCTCGTTATTTTTTTTTCTTGTCAATTTTATGTCAAAGGATTATTTAGAGTGTTTGAATATCAATATAAATAATCAGAAATTAAAGATAAAAACAAACATCTACTTCAAATTAGATTTCCTGAAATCTGAGAAAATGGAGGAAGAAAAGTAGAGAAAGAGAAGAAGGAAATGGTGAAGACGAAGGAAAAAAAGAGACATAAGAGTACAGCACAATGCAGTGCGCACTTAACAAAACAATGGTAAATACTCTTTGAACTTTCTTGCGTCGTTGACGTCACAAATTGTCTGTCTTGGAGACGCAACTTAGTGTACAGCTGGAATTTAAAAACCAATATTTGGCCTATCAAGATCTGATCTTACAAATATAACAATGAAGCACTTACAAATCCTAATTTTGACAATTTGCTGTTTTTCTATTCTAACGGTTCATCTAGCACAGAGCTCCACTTCACCACCTCCACTTGCAACTGCTACTGGAGTTAATACATCCAAAAGTACCACGGGCTCGGGCTCGGGGACTGGATCTGGATCTGGATCGAGTGTGTCAAGCGCAATGCCGACTCTTTCTTCACTGCAACCGCACACCATGCAGCCAGCAACAAGTAAACCAGGTATTATCTCTTTCTTTCATGTCTTTTCTAGATCTAAATTAAGTTTTAAAAATTAGCTAGATCTCAATAGATCTGGATGAAGTTCTGCTGAAGATTCCGTATGACAGTATTTAATAGTAATTTACGATTCATTTTAGCGATAGAAATATTCATTTTAGTGATAGATGTATTCAAATGCAGGCCAACTTTTGTTGAAATTGTGTTTCTAAGTTCATTGTGCAGAAATTTTGGCGCCAGTAAAATTTTTTTTGATAGAGGCTGGGACTTACAAGCAATTAGGTCTCGAGTTCGATTGTTAGCTTGGATCATCTGTTGACGGATATGAACCTCACTTAATCAGCTCTGTCTTTAGCTTGATGTAAAAAGTAGTATTTTCGCCTAAAATGTTTGGGGAAACATCGCAATCCTCTAACGCCTTGGTCTAGATCTCAGCCTCTACTCTGTAGAGCTCACCAGCTTTTCGGGCTTTCTTGCCTTCACCGCCTTCTTTCCGACTTTTATTCATGCCATTTGTCGCCGTATAAGATTTTTCGAGAAATTGAGGTCAGACAAGAGAACCACCAACACCCATCCCCGCCCCCCTTTCTCAGGTAAAAGCATGGCTTGTACCAATACGTTATTATGCTACCTGTTCAGAGAGGGTTTCACAACCACTCGGAGTTCTTGTCGTTCGCTGAGCTCAGCCAAGTCTACTTTTATTTTCTTCAGGACCGTCAAACACCTCATTTGTTGTACAAACAATGCATTTTGTAATCCGCCCCCAGAGCCCCCTGCGCATTTCGATGATTGAACCCTAAAACGCTTATAACTATCACCCCCTACGCCTTTTACAATTCTGATCCAGCCCTGCTGCCCTGGTGCCTACTTGTTATGAGCACGCGATTACAATTTCTACAATTATAACATCATTGACCTCTATTGGAATACACCACACAGTAGTTGCCAGTATTACAATGCTAGAATACCTTTACAGACTTTGGTCGATTTTCCTGGCAACAAGAATAGGTCATGTTAGTTCAACAAGTTCCTGCCATTTTGTGGTAGTTCACACCAATATCAAAATAAGAGTCTATGATTTATGTCCGCCATATGTTAATCTCGAAATTGCGCTTGCTACCGTTAGATGCTAAAGTGCATAAAAAACTTTGACTTTTGAGAAAAGCAAAAGCAGGCTATTAATGAATGAAACAAAACTAATTGTGTGTTCTCCTTTGTTCACACGGATGCCAGGGCCAATCAGAACGCCGAGGCCGGGGCCAATTGTTCCTGATCCCGATACTCAGACAGGTACGTTTCAAACTTTAACGGCACCTTGAGGAACCACTAGTAAGCAATGCTTGCAGTCTTTGTTCTAACTGGCGCGGATTAGTTCAATACGCAGATTTTCTTCCGGCAACTAATAAATCTTTCTTGAGGCTTAAGTTCAATATCAGTGCTAACTCTTTTCACCAACACGAGTAGATTTATGAAAAGTCAGTTAATTTTACTAGAATATCGTTTTCTTCGTGTTTATTACGTTATTTTACAGGCTTTTTCTTCACTTTTTATAACTATCAGTACATTTCTCTTTCTAATTATGTAAATTAGCTAAATCCAATAATCTGGTGTATTCGCCTCCACTCCTTTCCCCACATACACACTATTGCCCTCCAGCAATAATACACAAAACATAGACATTACGTGCGACTTTAAAAACGAGATCTGCTTTGATTGTTGTTTGATATAGCTTCTCCGAAATACTTTGATCTGAGACCGTTTTGCATCAAACATAAGCTCTCGTCAGACAGGATGGAGATGAAAAGATGGGCCTTGAACCCGCGATAAAGCTCCTTGCGATTTGGATCATGACGGGCGCTCTAACCAGAAGCGCAACTGATGCTTCTGTTAAGAGTGAGAAGTCATGCTTTGTGCCCCCATTAAATCTGGCACGATTTTCTTTCTTACTTATTTTTTAAAACAAATAGCAGCTTCTTGCATACGACATGACGATCCTGCTTTTCATTTCAAAGCAAGTGACCGGTCCATTGTTCTGTCGTTCACCAGGAGGTGCAGCTCCGGTGTCTGCTACACTGTCTACAGTGCTGGCACTGCTGGCAGCAAGTCTCCTGAGCAGGTACTGACCCCGCCAGCCGACCGGAACAGAGCACCAGCACATCCGGGGCGTAGATTTACTCCGCGCCATCTGGCGAGGTCTGCAGCTCTGCGATCATTCTGTTTGCTATTTCTTTCTTTCTCTTTCTGCTAATTTGATTGCTTTGTTTACCTGTTCGCTTCGACCAGCAAGAGAGGTGGAGAGGGTGTGAGGAGGAGGTCGGCGTTCTTGCTCAGGGCCCTAACGGTTTCGATCAGGGATGACACGAGGTCAGAGGTTGCCTGCTGTATTCGTTTGTTTCGCTAGAAATTATTTCACTGTGTGTATGCCTATAACATTGTTAATAAATGTTGATAAATTTTTAAAAAGGTGTTTATATTTCTTGTATTGAAGCATTTTAAGTCTGATTTATCGCCCGTTTTGGTTCGTCTTTAGTGAAAATTGTAATTAATTTCATCCAGAGGTTTTTCTTTTTGTCCAGTTTATTCGAATATGCAATAAACGAGACGTGCAAAAAATTTAAAACAAAATAAATAATAAAAAAAAAATAAATTAAACATTCCTTCCATTTTCTAGGGTAGAATTAGAAACTAGTTACATTACTGGTAAAGTTAGGAAACAAGAATAGTTGGCCAAATTTGTAAAATCCAAATCCATATGATATTTAGATTATGAGAAGCCATGAACTTCCGCAAGACGGTGCACCTGTAGACATTTTTTCATGAATGGTCTTCTAATGTTAAGCGTTTCTTGTAAAAATTGATCAGGGACGTTCAGATTTATGTGATTTGTCGAAGCATTATTTTGTATTCTTCTAAGTTCAAGGAAAAAAACTTGTTGCTTTAGAATGCTCGATCGTTGGAAAAGTATATATTTTTTTTTATTTTTTTATCCAGAGTACTACTTCAGGCGTCTCATAAATAGTTCACATTATTCATGTGACTGAATTAAACTGGGGAGCATAAGGCCTTGTGAAAGTTCACTGTGCACCAAAATAGAACTTGGGTTGTGTTCGTCAAGAATAGAATAATTATCTAGAAAACTGTGTACTGAAAAACTCCACTGATTCCTAATTAGTTTTCCATCATAATAGATTATTCATCGCCATCATTATCATCTTTATTATCATCGCCCCCATCATCATCATCATCATCATCATCATCATTATCATCGCCACCATTATCATCGTTATTATCATCGCCATCATCATCATCATCATCATCATCATCATCATCATCATCATCATCGTCATTATCATCGCCATCACCATCATCATCATCGTTATTATCATCGCCACCATCATCATCATCTTCATTATCATCGCCATCATCATCATCATCGTCATTATCATCGCCATCACCATCACCATCATCGTTATCATCATCATCAGCAGCAGCATCATCACCATCATCGTCATCGTTATTATCATCGCCATCATCATCATCAACATCATCATCATCATAATCATCATCATCATCATCATCGTTATTATCATCGTCGTCATTATCATCGTTATCATCATCATCATCATCATTATCATCGCCATCATCATCATCCTCATCGTTATTATCATCGCCATCACCATCATCGTCATCGATATTATCATCGCCATCATCGTCATGATCATCATCGTTATTATCATCGCCATCATCATCGTCATCATTCATCATCATCGTTATTATCATCACCACCATCATCACCATCGTCATTATTATCGCCATCATTATCAACGTTAATATCATCGATATCATCATCGTCATTATCATTGCCATCACCATCATTATCATTGTTATTATCATCGCCACCATGATCATCATCGTTATCATCATCGTCATCATCATCATATCATTATCGTTAATATCACCTCCGTGATCATCATCGTTTTATTATCAATGCCATAATAATTATCATCATCATCATCATCACCATCATCATCGCCACCATAATCATCATCGTTATTATCATCGCCATAATCATCTTTATTATCATCGCCATCATCATCCACATCATCATAATCATCATCATTGCCATCATCATCATCATCATCATCATCATCATCATCATCATCATCATCATCATCATCATTATCGTTATTATCATCGCTATCATCATCACCGCCATCATCATCATCATTATTATCATCGTCATTTTAGTTATCAACATCATCTTTATTATATGTGTTATTATAATTACCATGATCATCATCCTCATCAAGGTTATAATCAACGCCAGTATCATTATCATCATCACCATCATCGTCATTATGATAATAATGACAATAGTCACCACCAATATCAGTATAACAGTTGTTCCTTTTTCGTCGTTGTTGTTCTTTTTTTAATTACTATCATCATCATCATTATAATTATGTTTATTATCACTATCTTCATCTCACATTATCATTATCATTATCATCATCATTATCTCCATGAACTTGCAACCATATTCTTTATCGTCATTGTATTTACTCCGAGTCTCATGATTATAAAACATAGAGACAAGAAAATAGAACTGACCATTGCGGGAAAAAGTTTTTTAAGAAAAACACAAAAGATTTTCCTTTATTTCCAGCGTTGCGGTACAGTAGCTCTGTGTGTGTGTGTGTGTGTGTGTGTCGTGCAGTCAGTAGAGCAGAGCTCAATAGGAAACACATAGGGATCTGCTACAGAATGATATGTCTTCAATGTAGTGAAGAAATTAAGTCTGACAAGACTAAATTAGTTCTGTTTTGAGCGTGTGAATATGTCACAAGACGTGTCATCACCGCGGAAGAGCGAGTCGAACTGTGTGTGTACCTAATAATAATAATAATAATAATAATAATAATAATAATAATAATAATAATAATAATAATAATAATAATAATAATAATAATAATAATAATAATATTAATAATAACAACTATTGGTCTGTAGACGAGCGACTGGAGAACATTTTTCTGGCCGTCAGTGAACTTAGAAAGTTCTCTTGCAAAATGCAGAACATAGATAAATCATAATATAGGGGTTGCCACTACCACAAGGGATGCTTTTTGTATTTTGTTTTTCTAAATATTGGCGACAGCTTTAAGTCTAGCAAAATACGGAAAGTCTGTAGACTTTGTTGCTGTATAAGTATAATGTCATCATGAATATCGAAAATAACCATCTCACACTTAGGGGATATAGTCCGTACGTTAGGAAAACAAACAGGTTACTTATAACTCGCTCTAATGCGGTACGTACACATAACGCTACACTTAAGCTAGAGAGTTGAGCTACAGACAACAGTAGGTGTGTGATAACAGTACACGGAAAAGATTTTTTATTGCCTTATATGAATAAATCTCTCTATCTCTCACACACACGCACACACACTCTTTCTCCCTGCTGTATGTCTATTTGTCTATCTGTCAGTCTGTCCGTCTGTCTGTCTGTCTGTCTGCATCTCTTTCTCTCCCTCTTTCTTTCTCTCACAAACAGACTTTCTCTCTTTCACACACTCTCTCTCTCTCTCTCTCTCTCTCTCTCTCTCTCTCTCTCTCTCTCTCTCTCTCTTCCTGCTGTATGTCTATTTGTCTACCTGTCAGTCTGCCTGTCTGTCTGCCTCTCTTTTCACAAACAGAAAAACGTCTATTTGTCTACCTATCTGTCTGCCTGTCTCTCCTTCTCTCTCTCACACTCACAAACTCTCTCTCTCTTTCTCTCTCTCTCTCTCACACATACATACTCTTTCTATCTTTCTCACTTCTGTAACATCATGTTCATCATACAACCAAGCGATGTACCATTCATATTATATTTTCATAAAGCGTTACAACAGCAACTGGTTCAGTGTTGAGCCTAACTCAACTTTGCAGAGATAAAAAAAAAATCGGAAGGCCTAGTAAATGTTTGCATAATAATTATGAAACTTATAGCGAGAGAAAAAATTATTGGTATCAAATCTCATGAAATTATCGTCAAATCCTTAGTTACATGTGCACAAAGTTAGGGTTTAAACTGAATCATTTCTTCACGCATCCCACTCACCTGTATAAATCAGAATTAATTGCTTTATTACTTGTTAATCTTCACCGCCAACATAGATGGTATTAACTAAAATCATTGAAAGATTATATTGGAAACTTAATCAGATTTACATGTTTATGATAATATTCATATAAAAGTTTAAAATTCACATTTAGTGGAAATTATTCTTGCGATAGTTACAGATTAAAATCCGACGTGGCATTACTATTATCATTTTATTATTTTTTTTATTATAATAATAATAATAATAATAATAATTATTATTATTATTATTATTATTATTATTATTATTATTATCATTATCATTATTATTATTATTATTATTATCATTATCATTATTATTATTATTATTATTATTATTATTATTATTATTATTATTATTATTATTATTATTATTATTATTATTCTTATTCGTATTATTATATGATCGTCTTCGAACTAGTATCATTGTCATCATCATCATTATTAATTGCTTTTCACTAAAAACTGTCGTTTTTCTCACTCCCATCATTTTGGTCTCAGTCACAATTATCATTAAATCATCATGATCATCATGATCATTATCATCATCATCAACATCATCATGATCATCGAATCATCACCATCATCACTGTAAGTCTATCAATATGAGAATTATCTTCTTGTTAATATTCCTCAATAGTTATTATTTATTGGCTTATCAAGGCTATTTTAGTTGGACAAAGAGATAACTCAAATTTATGGCTGCAATTATCATAAAATTGTTTAAAAAAAACAAGCAAGAAAAACAAACAACAACAAAAAAAAAACAAAACAAAAAAAAAACAACAAAAAACAAAAAACAAAAACCCCGCCCAGATTGGAAGCCCATAGCTACGTGCTGTCTAGCCGAGTGAGAAAAGGTTTACATTCTAACACATGAAATGGTCTCCCAATGACAAAGGTGTAACATTTTACCACTAGACGTCGCTTTTCAATATTAAAGGTTAACATTTGTATCACTAGACGTCTTCTTCCCGTGGTAAAGGTGTAACATTTTACCACTAGACGCTGCTTTTCAATAATGAAGGTTAACAGTTGTATCGCTAGACGTCTTCTAACGGTAATAAAGGTTTAGAGTTTTGTCACTGGGCGTTGTCCACCGATGATAAAAGGTTAAAGATTGGCTAATAAGGTTGTCGTCGACTGGTCAGAAAGGGTTAAAGTTTGACCAGTTGCTGCACGCAGGCCACGTCAGGAAACCCGTCAAAAGTTGTCGTCTGCGCAAATACAAATAATTGATACTTTGAAAGTTATAATATTGATTGAAAGAATATTAATACATTTGTAAAAATATAGACACTTTGTGCAATTATTGTGCCCTGTTATGGAGCAGAGAGGGATGTATCTAATATAGTAGATAGAGAGATAGAGATAGATAGATAGATAGATAGATAGAGAGAGAGAGAGAGAGAGAGAGAGAGAGAGAGAGAGACAGACAGACAGATAGAGACACACACACAGACAGACAGACATACAGACAGATAGACAGGCAGGCAGGCGGGCAGACAAAAAGACAGACAGACCGATAGAACAGGAAAAAGGTTTCTGATAACAAACTGTACAAAATCATACCGTTTCTGAAAAAAATCCGAGATAAATTTTCATCATGACACAAATTCTACCGTTTTCGAGGTAATTATAAATATCCACATATTACTACTAGGGTGATAAAGAATACTACACTATCTGGGTTTATGGTGCAATTTAAAGGATATACCGTTTTCATGGTGCCAGCAGCCTTGTCAACTTCCCGGACCGTCTGCCAAGAGGCGCCCTCTGGGGTCTTATACCGATCGACCAGTTTATTGTCGCCCTGGAGGGTCACTGTGCACTGCCGGGAGAAAGGATAACGAAATGTGGAGAAAATGAGGGCGAGGGGGTATTCACGTATATTTATGATTGTGTTAGGAGGATTGAGTAGCTAGACAGAGCATATTGACAGAGCAGGGGGGCGAGTCAGAGCAACAGGATAAAGATCCGAGACAGAGCAGTAAAACAAGTCAGAGTAACCATATAGAGCACCGAGACAGAGCAGTTAGTCAGAGCAGCAAAGTAGAAAAAGGAGATAGAGCAGCACACAGAGCAGCAAAGTAGAACAAGGAGACAGAGCAGCAGGCAGAGCAGCAAAGTAGAACAAGGATATGGAGCAGCAGGCAGAGCAGCAAAGTAGAACAAGGAGATAGAGCAGCAGACACAGCAGGAAAGTAGAACAAGGAGATAGAGCAGCAGCCAGAGCAGCAAAGTAGAACAAGGAGACAGAGCAGCAGGCAGAGCAGCAAAGTAGAACAAGGAGACAGAGCAGCACACAGAGCAGCAAAGTAGAACAAGGAGATAGAGCGGCAGACAGAGCAGGAAACGGAGCAGCAAAGTAGAACAAGGAGACAGAGCAGCAGGCAGAGCAGCAAAGTAGAACAAGGAGACAGAGCAGCAGACAGAGCAGCAGTAGA
>JAWDGP010006359.1:0-29472 GCA_033675545.1 Elysia crispata | reverse complement strand
ATTAGTAAAAATTCAATATGAATAAGAGAAGTAAGTTAAAACTTATAATTTTTTTTTTTTTTTTTTTTTCTTTTTGGATTTAGACGAAACATGTATTATAAGGCGTTAGGTTTTTTTTTCTTTGGAATCTCTAAACATTGCTTATCATGGCAAACTAAATTCACATCATCAGTTTTAAAGGTGTTTAGGTTTTATTTTTTCAAGCTGAAATAAATGAGAACATGATAAATCAGCTTAAAAGTTGGATTTGATTTCTTTTTTAGGGTCTAATCAGAATTGTCACCAATCTCTCAACGCATAGGATTTTCTTAAGTAATAAGTAGAAATACCATGTGCGTCGCATAGGAAATTTGAGTTTAAAAATCAGTCTTATTCTCGTATGTCTATAGATAAGCCAGAACTAGCGGGCGAATTACATCAAACAAACAGCGGATAAATCTATCAAATCAAGAAAAGTTTGAATCGAATGCTATGTATCGAACAAGTTTTAAATCATCGCATTGCCCCAACCAAATAATACCTTTCTAAATTTCGACGAAAAAAATCGATAAAAACTTGTTAATTACACACACATATATACATATATACATATATATATATATATATATATATATATATAGTTGTGACCGTTTCATCGCAAGATAATGAAATTAAATCAGTCTGTTAAAACAACACGTACTAGCAGTCACTACTTAAATTTATTCCTCCTATTTTGCTCTTCTTGGTTTTAAACCATAAACAATCGGAAAGACTAAATGTAATTAAATGTTCAGGTAACATCCCCAGTGAAGCCTGAAATAGCGCGTATTCGGGTCAGAATATAACTGACATCAGGACAATCAAAGGTTAGTCTGAAGAAGCTGTCAGGCACCCTTGTTTTGCTCCAAAAGTAGTCGGTTGACAGTCCTAAATGCTGTTTATAACAAACAAACAAACAAACAAATAAACAATGCATGACAGTTATGTATAACTTTCTCTTCTCTGGAAATGAAAATGCTCTTATCAAAATTGATTCCGACCTTTCTTTCGATATTATTTTTACTGCTCTTAATAAAATATAAAAACGTTGTTTTTGATTACGCATGATGAATATTATGTGTCTCACTCCATAACTCCCGCACGATTTAGGTTTGTTTTCCATGATTCTAAGTGTATGGTGTCTTAGGTTCTCTTTGGTATTTTTTTTTGTTTGATTATCATGAGGAACAAAATGAGTAAAACTTTTGTGACCTTATCTGAGAAAAGTCATTTTATTCAGCCTTTTTTTCTAATTTGAACAAAGGGGAATAAAATGTGTGAAAACTATTTTCTCCACATGTTTTTGTTTTTAACAAATAATTAGCTATATATATATATATATATATTAATGTGTATGTATTTTAATTTTTCTTTACTTTTCTATAACAAACGCCTTTTCTGATGGTGAGTAAATCTTACTTACAACAATTTTTATTTTATTTTAGCTGAGTTTTCCTATATCGAGTCACTAATTGCTCCCTCATATACTTCGATTGGATCCATGGAATAACCAAACAATCAATTAAAAAAAACTTAGCTTTTCTTTGATCAGTCACCACTAATAGGAAAATAACGATTGATTTCATATCTCAAAGAGTAATTATGGAATATTATTACTCAATATTTTATAAGTGCATCCTTCAAATTTATACTCCAATGGGATGCATCAAATTAAAGTAAATAACAATACACATTGAGCTGTATTAGTTATCATAAATCTCCTAATATATTTGTAAAAAATAATTCGGAAGCATCGAGGATCTCTAATACAGGCCGGGTCACCGAAGTGAACAAACTCTTGCATGTTTGAATTACAGTGATCTATTGCTTTGTACTTTTGGGCATCATTTGAACAGAATTGTACTCAGAACGCAGATATAATTCAAACTACAGACCTACGCAACAAAAATATTTAACTGTCCTAACTCTGCCAAATAGTTAAATTATATAGCTCACTCTTACACTTACTGCAAAAGTTTGTTGACTTTGGTGACTTGGTCTAAATGTATTATAGGAAGCCTCGGGAAGCATGCATTCTAAGCTACTTTGAAAAGTTATTATTTTCCTACACTTTGTGATATTATAAAAAAAATTACTGAATTATTTTTTTCTATTACAGTACACGTTTTTAAACCATATGTATCCTGTTGATTGCTTACAAAATATTTATGCAGTGAAAAACTAAGAAACTGAGTTCAAGCACTCTCCACTAGTGGAAGACAATTCACAGTTGCCTGTAATCTTGTCGCTCTATTTATAAAGAAGCCTTCGATGTGTAAACAATTGATCTGTTGGTCCATATTTTTTGGAAAGCCAAGTACAGTTCATTGCATTTGTATTTTAAGAGAATAATATAAAAACAAAGATATTTTTAAGCATTGTGTTGATTCTTCAAAAGAAAATTTAAATTTTATCTAAAATTACTTTGGGCAAAAGAACTTTCAGGATGACGCGCTGTGTAAAGAAGCCATAAAGATTACATTAAGATTTAAATCTTGAAGAATAAAGAAAATAAAGAAAATCGTTGAAAATGACTTAAATTATGGGCATTCAATTATAAAAAAAACCACGAGTAATAAAATATTTTCACAAAATTCTGCTTATTCCAGATCTAATACATAAATGATCACTAAGCTTCATGTAGGATATGATTTTACATCTAGCGTAAAATTACAAAATTATTGCTGTAACCAGGGAAAAGGTCGCCTTTTATGACAACTATAGCCAGAAAAAAATTAAGACAAGAAGATTAAATCTATACCGAATTAATTAGTCACGAGATATTAAACATGGTTTTCAAATGAATATTTGGTCTTTAGATTGCACGCCTATATATAAATTGCATATCTTATCCCCAGATTTTTAATTCTGATCCAGGAATAAAATCAAGTATAATTAACAGTGAGACATCTGTCTAATTCGGATGCTCTTTGCAAGCAATAAGAATTTGGATAAAATCTATGAGATCTTTCCTTAAAAATTGAAGCGATTCTCTTCTTCATGATCATCGCCAACGTTCATCATGATTTCTACCATTGTGTGCAAAACTGGTGACCTAGTCTATTAAACTATTGTCACAATAATAATGTTTTATACAGCTCGCACAGCAGAAGCTATCAAATCATACACGTTCTTCGTCAAATCTGGCTGCCTTTTACTTTTTTCTATTTTCTAACGAATGAAACAGCTTTCATGTGAGGTTTTATATGCGGAATATGAAGGTTTTGTATAGTATGAGGCACCAAGCAACTTGAAAAGAGACTGTCGATTATGCGATTTAAAAAAATGCAGAAGTAAAGAAACATCGCAATTTATTTCCTTTTAAAAAGACTTAACTAATGCCTTTTATGACTCAATTTTATTTTCCACATTCTTTCATTTTGCAGTTTGGAACAGGAACAATTAACTGTTGTATAGTTTTTTTTTCATAAAATCAATCTCAAAACTCACATCAATCTCACATGCGGAAAATTGGGATAAAACCAGTAGACAAAAACATTTAAATTGGTGCAACAAGCTACCACTGAAGTAAGTAGTACAAAATACTTTTTGTGCTTTATCAAAAGTTGACAAAAGGATCTATACGTTAAAGGGAAAGAATGGGAGCAACAGGTTCTCACTCGCTCGAGATTTTAAGCAAAAGGAAAAACATTCCTTTTTTGTCACCTTAAAAACAGAAAAGCACTGTTCAATGAGACAAGAATAAAATTTGAAATATGTCGGATAAACCGAAAAAATTAATCAAATGGTTTTTGTAATACATTTTGTAACTTATTTTGCTGATCTCAGCTCTATCAATGTTGAGTCAAAGTTAAGCGATCTAACGCCTCCCACCCGGCACCACTGATTTACTTTGTTCGTAGATTGTCCAAAAGATACATGTCAAATGAAGTGTGACTTTGTTATGTACATCTATGATTATTGAGTGGGAACAGCATGTTTTCATTTCTTTTTTAGAGTGGACATATCAAAATCTACAGGAGTTTATGATTTTTGAGTGCATTGTGACACTTGAAACTGAACGAAAAACGTTTCAGTGAGCAATTGAAATGTTATGCGTCACATGGTTAATACAAAATGTACGCTGCAGGGTCTATAACGCCTATGTGACGGAAAAAAAACCGTTAGCGGCGATGTGACATCAAGCATTTTTACTGCATAAAAAGGAAGTTACACTTTCCTGCCTGAAATGTTATACTTCTGAGGGCGATGTAGCTTGAAAATTAGTTTTTCATTTATATTATTTTTTCAATTTCACCTCTCAGGTAAGTAATAAACTCAATGGTTACCAAAGACATACGTGGCTACAGAATGTTATTGAAACTCTTTAAAATTAGCATTTTTTTGTAAACTATAGAAACAGGAAGTTTTATGAAAATGATTATTTTTATTATCTTTCATTTTTTTTACTTTTCAATCTCTTCTAATTTTCTATTTTTATTACTCAGTCTCTTTTGCCTCTTTCACACAGTCCTTTCTTTTGTTTCAAATTTGCGCAACCTTTTCATTACCCATCTCCCCACCCCTTTTCTCTCTCTCTCTCTCTCTCTCTCTCTCTCTCTCTCTCTCTCTCTCTCTCTCTCTCTCTCTCTCTCTCTCTCTATCTCTCTCTCTCTCTCTCTCTCTCTCTCTCTCTCTCTCTCTCTCTCTCTCTCTCTCTCTCTCTCTCTCTCTCTCTCTCTCTCTCTCTCTCTCTCTCTCTCTCTCTCTCTCTCTCTCTCTCTCTCTTTCAATCTAATATGATGGTTTCCAATAACTCTCAAGTTTATAGGGAGACTTCCGTATCTTGTAATGTCATAAATGTAAGTCTTGGATTCTATAAGAGACCAACTGATTTATAAGTTTTGTGTAATTCTTTCACGAATCTAAAATCTCTAAGCTGTCTTTTGACAGGTTAATAAAAGACTCATTGCATATCTGTGAACTTTTCTAAGTTATGAAAGCTATCAATGAACACAGTAAATAACAACATCTCGTCTTGATTTAAAAAAAAAATTAATTAAATTTTACAGGGTCTTCAATGATGAAAATAAAATGAGCAGAAGTTTTCAGGATGATAGATCATAAGTATAATGTCGTACTTGTCGTTAAGACACAGACGAGCCGAACTAGTGTCTCAAGACAGTGATATCACGCTCATCTCGCTTCTCAGGCAATTAGACCCACTTTTTATTAAAACAAAAAAAAATATTTTGTCTAACCCGTGCCTAATGCTGAGATAATGCCCCGTCCCTCACAAGATTGCTACTGCACCAAGTAGGTATCTTTGGGACCTACACCAACTAGATCGTCCATGCTTCACGTAGGTATCATTGTTATGCACCCCTCCCCCCTTTTTTTATTTTTACTCACATACACGGGTGAAATAAAGATAACACGTACAGCAGTATACAGTTTCCACCTAATGAACAAATATCTAATCATTTCCTGATTTGACCAAGCAAATATTCTTTGGACGCAAAGCAAAGAAAGATAAATTGATGAACGGTTTAGCTTAAAATATGCTCACTCAATTCAATCCATTAAGAGGTTTTTGACCTGTTGTGTGCAGAAGATCTTTGTGTCTATGCGTTCATTACGGGACAAAATGTAACATCAGCTCACATTAAACATTTGTTGAGATTTGTGTCTAGGTGACATCAGTTCTCCAAATACTGTTGGACAGTTATTCTAACAATGATAACGACTGTCAAGATAAAAAAAAATTTCTGCAGATGATGGTGTTTATATCGCTTGTCAGTAAGACCCGTGACAGTAATCGGACGTTTTCATACGAACGCTTTTAATGGAAGGTCATTCTATGGCCTTAAACTTTTTGTCTTTTTAAAACCCTGCACGTTTGTGTTGAATTAACGGATTTGCATAAATGGGATACCTCAAATCTATCATCAAAGGCGGTTGATTTAGTTTTCGGATTTGGTAGGCTATCAGCATCCCATCCATATTGGTAGTATTAACTACATGTATTTAAAAATCTGTCGCCAACCCTCATTCACTGAATCAAGCTCATTGTTGTTTGCTCATTAATTTCATGAAATAGGTTTTGCTTACATGTGCATAAATGCACAAAAGGGACATGACGATGTTTTGGACAAATTGGTTTTAAATTGCATCGCACTTAGAATTCATGTCTACTAATTTTTATCTTCACCTTAGTTCTCTCTAAATGTCATTTTCACAAGGCTCCTACCTGCCAATTTTGAGTTTTACAGTATAAAAAGCGCAATGAAAATTCAGCAAAGTAGCGCTACCTTTGATCAAGAAATACATTCGGAAGACCAAAGTATATCTGATCTACAGCAAACTCCGCTTCAGAGAGGAAAACCATGAAACTGGGACTCTTGGCAATTGCGATGGCCCTAATGGGTGGATTGGCTCACGGTTACGTAAGCTTTAAGATTTTATGATTCCTTAACCACCAATGGTTTTTTTTTCGTTTTTCGTCTAAAATTGGTTCCTAACTAGCAATGTATTTATCTTTTTATAAGATATTAATTAACTCCTTGACGGATTAAAATATTATGTTAGTAATAAATCAAAATGATAGAAGCAGCAAAAAATATTTAAGAAGTGAACTGTGTGTCCTAAGAAATAATTTATCAATTAATTACTATTATTCCCTATCCAACTACTTAAAATGATTTGTTTTAGATGTTCCCATTTTTGCATCGATTCTATAGCAATTTTACAAGGATCCAAAGTACTCTTTTCCTTTGATATTTTGTTTAAAACAATTAAATCGCGTCTACAGTATAGATTAGATCAACAAAACCATCTCATAACCTCTTGTTGTCACCACAGTTTAGAGGCTCTGGCTCCGGAAGATATCCGGGTGGTGGCACTGGCATCGGAGGACATCGGGGTGGTGGCATCAGAGGCTGGGGTCGGCGCAGCGTCGTGTCGCGTCGCGATGCCGAAGCTGCTGCTGCTGCTGCTGCTGCTGTTGGTGATGGTGATGATGGGGAAACACCGACCGTAGCAGAGCTCAGTGCGCTAGTGCAGACTCTGTTAAGCAGCGCCAAGGAAGGTCTGTGATAAGTCGCGTTCTTGGGGTTCTCCTTGATAGTATTTCGACCAATCGAGGAACATCACTCGGATGCCGCTAAAGACTCCTTAGAAATTGTTTGGCGACAGATGAAACCCAATTTTATTTTCTTTTTGTTATTTCTACGTTATTGTATCTTTTGGTGTTTATTTGGGATTGGTTTGGGGTTAAAGATGTTGTTGGTATTTATAAGTTCTGCTTAATAGAAAACTAAAATTTCACGACAGTGCTCTGTATTAGGTTCTTTAACCTGTATAAATTTACCTGCAGTTCCAAGAAGAGTGGTTTTAAAGGGTGGTTTATATCATTGGCTTTTTTTCAAAACTGGATTATAATACGAAAGCTGCATGTTTAAGAGTTATTTACTTTTTGATTGTCTTTTAACCTTAAAAGCTGAAAGGATATGGAACAAGAATTTTCACCAACGATTTATCTCTATGTTCTTTTCGGCCTAACGCTGCGAAATGTTCTCATAAGCAAATTATCGATGTGATTTGATTTACTCCGGCCTGGGATGTCAGTTGCTCAGGTCCCACACTTCTCTGTTCTAACTTGCACTCTCAGAAGTCCACAAACAGTCCAGGATCGGTTAACACTCAATATGCTTTTTAACTCAAACTATCTCATGCCCATGGTTAATGCAATTATCTCCATATTTAATATGTCATCATTTTTATCAGTACTTGCAGCAATTCAATCAGGCTATATAATCTATCTAATCTAATATCACATCATTAAAGTGAAGACAAATAACATTAACGAAAATACTTGTTTCACCTTAGGCATGAAATTGGACGCGATTGGAGCTGCGGCTGTGTTAATCCAGCAAGCAGCAGATAAAATTGTGGACGCCCAAGGCGGAGAAGGTACACTAGAGCCCCTTTTATGACACAATTAAAAAAAAAAATTATGAATGTTAATAAATATCCTCAAAAGAAATAACTTGGTAATCTTTGTTTGGTGTTAGCAAACTTTAACCGAGATAATCGTTATTTTAACAACTCAAAAAACTAAATATCTATTGCCCAAGTTCTTGGAATTCTAACATTAAACTTTCTAGATCTCTTTCACAGCAGAAACATCACACTAACAATTTAAAAGGTAACGAGTAGCTTATTTACTATTACTATTAACATGTATATATATATAACAGTAGTTTTCAATCAATTAACAAGTCTGTTTTCTTTACTATATTTAACTTGTATGTTAGTGGAAGCCAGCGATGTCCAAAAGGTAATTGATGACGCTGCTGCCAGTTTCAGTGGAGTGGTGGCAGTCTCTTCGTTGTTTGATGGTAAGTTTTGCAAAATAACGCGGTCTTTTAACAGGATTCAATTTTTCATGTTTTGGTGTTCAATGAAATGGTGTGAAGAAAACGTTTGATATACTCGAGATAGATCTCTTCATGCTACAAAGTCTTTGAAAATCAGCAAACTTATACTTGAGAGCAAATCTCAGCAAGATAAGTTTTTATTTTCAAAACAGCAACCATCTGTAGAAAAAAAAATCTGTGCCGCTACACGAGAATTGTCTTGAGCAATATACCTTTAATGTGAGGTAATGAATTACGCCTAACAGCTTTGCATTTCTGGTACGTGACAAAGTTATAAGTACAATATCGGATGCGGAAAAAAAAGAGTATGTACTGTAGCTACGATTGTGAAGATTACAAAAAAAAAAAAATAAATACAATCATAGCTCTTTTTACTGGTGTGGAAAAAACTTTTATTAGAGGCTTGTTAAATTAAAAAACAACAACAACAACGCATAAATAAAGATGATCACAGCTCCGTAAGTGATTGTATGGTAAAAGCGCCATTCAAGGTCTTCATTTATCTTACAATTTCAATATGTTAAATCTTGCCAGAGCCTCTGACGTACGAAGCCAATAAGATGGACGCGGCTCTGTGTCTTCTCAACACGCTCGACACCAAAGCAACGGAGCAGGACGGTAAAATATCAATTGTTTTATAGAAATTAATTTTTATTCTGTAGATATTTGCCACCTATATTGACTTGTACCCAATGGCTTGAACTCCATAATAACTAAATTTTTTTTAAAATCTGGTACCAAAGCCTAAGAATCCAAATTATATTTTTTTTGTGTAGCCGATATTCTTTGACAAATCCAAACAGAAAAGCAAACAACATCGTCGAAGACTCCACAGTTCTGTGAAAATTACAAAAGCAACAAACAGGAACATGAAAAGAATTTGAAAACTGCGAGACAAGAAAAGAAACAAAAGGAATTTTAGTTTTTTTTCGCTTTTTTCTTCTTTTTCCTCTATCTCTCTCATTTCCATTCTCTCTTTTTACTTCCCCACTCGTCACTCATATACTCCGCGTAACTATCTCTTTCTCAGTATCTTCTTTCTTTCTCTTTAACGATGTCTATATATATGCTTCTGTTTGCTTTGTTCCCCAGTGTCTATTTTCTGCCTTTATTTTTCGAAATGTGCCTAGGCATGCGTCTATACCTCTCTATCCACCTCATGATCTAAATAATAGTAAAACTTGCTGTAACATTGTATATGAACGTTATAAGTAGCTGACGCACTTTTTTCACGATGAATCTTAAGCTTATAGTTTTAAACATTACTTTAGTAAAAAACCACTCTCCCGTCCCATTCCTGTCTCGTTAATTTGTCTCGTCTCTATCACAGCTGCAGGAGAATCAACTCAGGCCACTGTGGCCGCCGTCAGCATGACAGCCCAGGCCATGCAAGACATCATGGCAGACACTGGTCAGTTCAGTATAAGCCGTATTAGATTTTTTCTCCCTTCTATTTTTTAAGTGCCGTTTTTTTCAACTCTTCCACCTTGTTTTGCATTGCTTCTTTTTTCATCTTTTTTACAACTTCCCTTTTACTTTCTTCTTCTTCTTCTTCTTCTTCTTCTTCTTCTTCTTCTTCTTCTTCTTCTTCTTCTTCTTCTTCTTCTTCTTCTTCTTCTTCTTCTTCTTCTTCTTCTTCTTCTTCTTCTTCTTCTTCTTCTTCTTCTTCTTCTTCTTCTTCTTCTTCTTCTTCTTCTTCTTCTTCTTCTTCTTCTTCTTCTTCTTCTTCTTCTTCTTCTTCTTTGAACTCGCAAATGCCGATCAGTAAATTTTCCTCTGTTTCGATTGATATATTATTATCTGACCATTTTTTTCCAAAACATATTTAATTGGCATTTATTATTATCTAGTTGAGTTTTGCTTTCAGTCTTTCGATGTCTGATTATTTCCTGTCTATCCAATTGTCATTCGCTTTATTTTTCTCTGTTTTTCTTTTCGTTGGATTTTTTTAAATTCAATTTTTGTTACTTTTAAGCACCCTTGCACAAGGAGGATAAACTGAGTAAAACAGTTCTATTGAAAAAATAAAACCCAAAACAATAGAAAAAAAATAAACAAAAGAACAAAAATAAAGTGAGACTTTTAAAGTAGCATTGCCTATAGAGCCCTCAAACGTCAAAGATCGTGTGGGATTATACCTGTTTTAAGAATATATGGAAAATTTATCTCCACTACTATTTTATAGTTAAATGGATTTCCTAAAATCGCATGTTTCAGAAGAATCTCATGGTTATTTCATAGACCAAAAAATGGTCTGTTTAAACTGCAAGCATTTCTTTCTAGATCGGAATTTTCTTTACCTGAACCGACTAACTGTGTTTTTTTTCTCATGTTGGCACGTCAATTTAATGTAACAAACAGTTACGTGAATTGTAGGGCTCTGCCCCTTTATACACTATTACATCTTGCTTTATAGATATGATAACCCTTGCAGCTACTTCAGGTAAAAAATCTGAGGGTCTTGAGTTTTGACTTTATATAAAAATTTATCGTTCTTTTTTGCCTTTTGTTTTCAGAAGTTTTTAAAATAAAATTAATCAATTTATGTTCTCTTCATTCAACTTTGTGCGTGAAGAATTAACAATTATTGGTCGCATTATTAATTTTCCAATTAAAAAATTGTTTAATTATGTCATGTATTCTGTTTCGCTTGTTATTTTATCTTCAGTTGGAATCATCGCCTTTACCTACGATCTTGAGAAGCAGAAGGACGTAAACAAAAGATGGGAAGTTAACGGTATACGTTTAACTTTGGTTTAATTTATTAATACATAATTATCCTGACTTTTTGTAAAAAATAATTTACAAATAGTTTCTTTTATACCGATTCAATTATTTTTGCAATCAAAAATAATGTCTGCGTCTCACCAATGGATTAAAGTCTTTTGCAAGGCTTGTTTGGTATTGAAATAGATGTCGTCTTGAGAAAACCATTGTATAAACGTGCCTGCTACCACATTATTGACTCTGGTCACAATTTCCACACAATCGTGTTTTTGTTGTTTTTTTTTCCCTTCAGGCAACGTACACAAAGATCCACTCGGCAGATACAGCTATGGCGTCCAGCTCTCGCACAGCTGGGTAAGTGTGCGAAATATCAATTATGGTATCTCAGCTAAGTCAATAGCAAACTGACTTAGCTTCTCTCTAGTTACACATTAGCTCGAACGAAATAATATTTCATTTGTAACGTTTGGTTTTCTCATTATTGGAAATGATAAGCGCAGTTTGTCTGTAACCATTCGTCGATAGTGAATTCTGCAGATTTTTTTTTTATATTAAGTTATAAAATTATTTAATAAAATAATGTTATGAGTTTCATTTGCACAGGTCTTTTTTTAATTAGATTTAAACTAACAGTTATCATAATACTCAATAGTTTACGCACGTTTCTTTTTTATCTTGAAGGGGTTTTGTTTTAGGGAGGAAATGAAATATATGGGTTTCGCATGATGATAGCTATGATTTTTCTTCTTTTGCAGGGGCGTAAGAGAAGAGCCGCCACGCGCACAAAGAGAGGTTAAGATCTAGACATGAAATAAAGCTAGAATGTACAGGATGTTAGTCTTACATCTTCCCTCTGCCTTCCCCCTTTGCCGCCTGTGTCTCACTCATATCTATATATATGCCATCCTACATAACTTCTTGTTTACTCAATGCCTCGCATTATAGACCTCCTTTTTTATTTCTCTCTATTCACCAATTTATTTATCACCGAAAACAATCAGCAACTTACCTTTTTTTATATTTTCTCCTTCTAACTACACTTCCTCAATTTCCTCACTTTTTCTCCTTTCCTACCTCTTTCCACCCCAAATCTGATATCGCTGTCCTTGTCTGTTAAGCTTCACTTTCTCTATATATCAAAGGATTCCAAAATTTCATATTTTGAAAAACTTCTCGGTTCAACAGTATTACATACAATATTCTTTAGCTATAACGCCAGAATTACATTCATCCAGAAAACGAGGAAAAGCCTGGAAACTGTGATTATCTTTTTGACCAATAGGTCTCCTCATTTTGAATATTTGCTTCTGTTTCTCCTTATGGTTATAATACACAGCCTCTTCTTTATCTTCCTCATTTAACTTCTTCATCTTCTTCTTCTTCTTCTTCTTCTTCTTCTTCTTCTTCTTCTTCTTCTTCTTCTTCTTCTTCTTCTTCTTCTTCTTCTTCTTCTTCTTCTTCTTCTTCTTCTTCTTCTTCTTCTTCTTCTTCTTCTACTACTACTACTACTACTACTACTACTACTACTACTACTACTACTACTACTACTACTACTACTTCTACTAAAACGACTTCTACTACTACTTCTACTAAAACTACTTCTACTACTACTACTACTACTACTACTACTACTACTACTACTACTACTACTACTACTACTACTACTACTACTACTACTACTACTACTACTCCTACTACTCCTACTACTCCTACTACTACTACTACTACTACTACTACTACTACTACTACTACTACTACTACAACTACTACTACTACTACTACTACTACTACTACTACTACTACTACTACTACTACTACTACTACTACTACTACTAGTACTGGTGCTGCTGCTATTACTACTACTACTGTTGCTGATGCTGTTGCTGCTGCTATTGCTGCTGCTTCAACTAATACTTATACTTTTGCTACTTCTACTACGACTATGAAAGCAATAGGGCTGTTGCAACTATAACTACCACTACTACAACATTAATTTTGTCTATAATAATACTGATATTTTCACCAAACAAATAACGCCATAAACAGAATTATCTTTACTTATTATTGCAATAGTCTTTACAGTCAATTACAGCACACTTCCTATGCTCTTCTTGAACCTTTTACTCGCCAGGTTCTTTTGAAGGAAGTCTTAAATTTCATTGGGGAAAAAAACAATGAAACCAAGAAACGGCGCATTTCAGTATGGACAGATCAAGGTAGACGACCACTATGTTCATTAAAGTTTAAAAAGAGGAAACCATACCGGGTCTTGAAGATAAGTTGTTCATAGACTCCTGGTTACCATCGAAACAAAAATAAAACGGTTATCAATCTTTATTGCGTGATTATGGTGAGTCCTTTCTTTCATTTTGTTGGGTTTTTTTTTTTTGTTGTAACTTTTAGTGGTGGTTATCGAGTTCCTGGTCATTAACATTTAATGTAGTCGTTTATGTTATACTTTTAATTCCTAAATAAAGAAACGTTTAAAGCAGTCATATTTTACTACTGGCACTCCGAATGTATCATTTTTTTTCTCTACGATTTTAGTTAGTTGACAACAGTCTAGGTCGAGTCTCGATTGTTTATCACCCCAACAAGATAAGTTTTATCCGTGAGTAATCTGCCTAGATGCTTTTTTTAAAAAATGGCAAATGAAAATTTGTATCAAAAAGTAGATACATCGGGTTAGAAATCAAATAACTGACAAAAGTCTAGATCTATAATCCAAAATTATGCCGTGGTGATCTTAGGTGAACTACCTGGGTGGTTACTTATTATGGTAGCGAACCTAGCAGTCGTACAATACTCCAGAGTTCACACTCAGTGAATATGAATTCTTACCATCAAGGTCAATCCAACTTTCCCGTGTGATATATGCTATGGGTATTATCAGTCATCAGACTCCTCACACTCAGGGAGGCCGTGGCCAGTTACTTTCTGTACTTGGGAGAAGTACTCGGTAGACTTAAGATACTTGAAATAGAGCTACATCTTACAGAATAATTATAATCTGCTAGTTACACTTATAATACCGCCAAATCAACAGAACTTGATTTAGGGCAATAATTCTATAGATTGGCGAGGAAACAATCTAACAATAAAAAATTCACAGGTTAACTTAGGTTAACACAATATTTAGAAAAGAAATTCATAGCATCATAGTAATATCGTCTGTCATTGAGTCACAGATTGTTTAAAGGAAGGAACGTTAGTAGTACCTAGAACCCGCTAAACCTACGAATAAGGACACGCCCTCTTGCTAAATCTACTTAAAAGCCACCATACACACCGTGGTTCCGCGAGGCGCAATTTATAACAGCTCTTACTAGTGGATGATTCACACACCAAGGTTGCGACCCCACCCACTAGGTAGCTCAAACACCAGACCATCAAATTGATTGATGTTTGACCTGTCTGTTGTCTCTCACCCCCAATACAATTTATAATATACAAGTGACATACGTAACTGAGAGTACAATTATTGTAAGAGTGACCCAATCTATTGCATGGCTAAGCTCAAGGTATGCAAATTGCTGTTTATCGTGTTTGCATAAAGATATATAATGAACTATAAAGAAAAAGCTTGAAAGTGCTATAGCTGACAGATACAGTAATAGAGAGATATAAACAAATACCATAATAAATATACATGTGGATAGAGGTTGAGATAGATCGACTGATAAATCGAAAATATAGATTGGTAGAATTAAGATTGATATTCAGATAGGCAAATAGATAGAAAAACAGTCATGGATAGATGGTTATATTAAGACCGAGATAAAAAAAAAAAAGATGAGAAATAAAAAAACAGAATGTGAACACAAAGTTGAGGGAGGACAAGATAGAGAAAGAAAGAGAAAGAGGGAGGGAGGGAGAGAGAGAGAGAGAGAGAGAGAGAGAGAGAGAGAGAGAGAGAGAGACAGAGAGACAGACAGACAGACAGACAGACAGAGAGACAGAGAGAGACAGAGACAGAGAGAGAGAGGAGGAGAGGTGGGAGACGAAAAGTGAAAGAGACAGAAGGCATAAAATATTCATTTGAGAACCTTATCTATTCTCAAAATACATTTAAAACAAGTTGATACAATTTTACTAGATTTTATTTCACTATCATTCTGTTCCACATTTAGACCAATAAAAAAGCGTTTGCTCCATCCCACATTTTAATAACTTTCGCAATATTCACCATAATACATCAATATAAATTGGTGAGGAAACCAATCAAGACAGACAACACCTATTGCTACCTAACCGACAAAGAAGTAAAAACATAGAAAGCTGTTAGATGCTAATTATAATGGGAGCGTTGTTTTATTTATTCACGTGCACAATACCTGGAAAATAGGGAGGATCGCATAGATGAATTTTTTTTTTACATTGTCTTAACTATGTGACTTTCAACGAGTCCTTTGCTGCATGAACGCCCTTGCTTTAAAAGAAATTATTCCCTCAAAGCCTGGAATTCTCATGTACTCCTCTGCAAAATACCTGTTGCAACAAGTCAGCAACACAGTTAATTGAACTGACACGGCATTTGATCTGTACTACATGATATTTCTCGATGGTCTATTGCTAGGCTACAGGGCTATTACAGTTGATACAATGATATTTATCTCTTCATTTTTTTTTACCCTTTTTAACATTTTGAACGCATCAATAAATATGTTTAATAGCAATGATCCCATGTATTTCTTGATAGACAATGTCATGTTGATTTAAGGAAACTGTTACTAAAAGAAAAGCTGCTTGAGCCAAATACATATAAATAATCTTACCATAATATAAACAGGCACTTATTAAACGATTGTGTCCTTAACCAAGCCAAAAATAGGAGAAAAATGAAACTATGAAACGATTGTGTCCTTAACCAAGCCAAAAACAGGAGAAAAATGAAACTAACATTGAAAGACTAATTCATATAAAATAACATAAATGCACGCCCTAGTCTAGAACATGGATCAGCTATCAAATTTTGCCAACAACATCAACTCAATGAAAACCAATTCCAATTCAAAATCATTTGATTCACTTATATCACAGGTGTTGTAAATTTAAGCCTGGTAATGTATTGAAATCTTAACGTACGTAGTTGCTTCATATTAAAATTATAGCTCAAATTTTGGATTCGTTGTTTAATCTAGGTCCAATACATTCTAGGTTTTTTTCAATCTAAATGTATTGATTTTGTTCCGAATGAATTTAAAAAAAAGAATAATAAATATTTATAAATACTAAGTTTTCTTTCTCATATCAACAAAGAGACTGACCTCTCTTGTTCATTTATTTCATATATTCAATTCGATATTTTATTTCACATCATCTGAACTATTTCTCACAATTTGCTGTAGAATGCTAAGCCACTAGTGCAAATAAATGGAAACTTCAAGTGCAAAATTTGTAAGAAGGTTGGTCACGCTTCATGTGGCAGAAAGAAAAACTGTGAAGCCGATCAGCTGGAATACATCATTTTTTTATGGGGCTTCCACGTTACGGCAAGAAAAGTGTTCAAGACTGGCGCTGCAAAGGAGGACGCCGCCCTGGCTCAATACAGCAGGAGAGACAGCCAAACCCCGAGACTGGCGATACAAGGGAGTACGACGCCCTAACTCAATACAGCAGGAGAGACAGCCAAACCCCGAGACTGGCGATACAAGGGAGTACGACGCCCAGACTCAATACAGCAGGAGAGACAGCCAAACCCCGAGACTGGCGATACAAGGGAGTACGACGCCCAGACTCAATACAGCAGGAGAGACAGCCAAACCCCGAGACTGGCGAGGCAAGTGAGGACGGCGCCCTGACTCAATACAGCAGGAGAGACAGCCAAACCCCGAGACTGGCGATACAAGGGAGTATGACGCCCTGACTCAATACAGCAGGAAAGACAGCCAAATCCCGAGACTGGCGATACAAGGGAGTACGACGCCCTGACTCAATACAGCAGGAAAGACAGCCAAACCCTGAGACTGGCGGTACAAGGGAGTACGACGCCCTGACTCAATACAGCAGGAGAGACAGCCAAACCCCGAGACTGGCGATACAAGGGAGTACGACGCCCTGACTCAATACAGCAGGAAAGACAGCCAAACCCTGAGACTGGCGGTACAAGGGAGTACGACGCCCTGACTCAATACAGCAGGAGAGACAGCCAAACCCTGAGACTGGCGGTACAAGGGAGTACGACGCCCTGACTCAATACAGCAGGAAAGACAGCCAGTCCCTGAGACTGGCGGTACAAGGGAGTACGACGCCCTAACTCAATACAGCAAAAGAGACAGCCAAACCCCGAGACTGTCGAGACAAGTGAGGACGGCGCCCTGACTCAATACAGCAGGAGAGACAGCCAAACCCCGAGACTGGCGATACAAGGGAGTACGACGCCCTGACTCAATACAGCAGAAAAGACAGCCAAATTCTGAGACTGGCGATACAAGGGAGTACGACGCCCAGACTCAATACAGCAGGAGAGACAGCCAAACCCCGAGACTGGCGATACAAGGGAGTACGACGCCCTGACTCAATACAGCAGGAGAGACAGCCAAACCCCGAGACTGGCGGTACAAGGGAGTACGACGTCCTGGGTCGATACAGCAGGAGAGACAGCCAAACCCCGAGACTGGCGGTACAAGGGAGTACGACGCCCTAACTCAATACAGCAGGAGAGACAGCCAAATCCCGAGACTGGCGGTACAAGGGAGTACGACGCCCTGACTCAATACAGCAGGAGAGACAGCCAAATCCTGAGACTGGCGATACAAGGGAGTACGACGCCCCAACTCAATAGAGCAGGACCGAGACTCAGCATATGGCTAGTGAACCGAGGTTTAATTGGAATACTGAACCTACTGCTGTCCGGAAGTGGAAAGCCAGCTCGAAATCCTTATTGCTGGCCGTTGTTAGGTTAATTCCTAGCTGGAGAGATTTTTGCAGTAAAATACGGAGTTGGTACGTTCTTGGTCTAAACGCGCTATCTGTACCGAATAGTGATCGTAAAATCTGACCATGCGCCTTGCGCAACCACGGAATGTATGGTGGACTTAAGAGCTCGTAAAGATCCGTTGTCAGTTGTTTTTTTGGGGGGAGTATTTAGAGGCGATATCGTTATATATTAGATCCATCATACACACAGAGGGGGTGCTAGGCGTTGCACAACGCAGAATTCCTTGACAAATGTGCTGTGCAACCCCTATCATTTCCTCTGGCATTCTGCGCTGTGTTTTTACACAACCACACCCTCTCTCCCCGGGTTTTTCATGCCGTTTTTTCCACACAAGCTGTGGCTCAGCGCTGAATTTGTAAAATCCGACCCCTGCGCGTCGCGGAACCACGGTGTGTATAGTGTCTTTTAAGTAGATTTAGCAAGAGGCCGTGTCCTTATTCGTCAGTTTTGCGTTCCTTTCTTCAAACAATCGGTGACTCAATGACAGACGATATTACTATAATGTTCTGAATTTTTTTTCTAAATATTGTGTTAACCTAAGTCCTAATCTGTGAATTATTGATTTTTAGATTGTTACCTCGCCAATCTGTAGAATTGTTCCCATCAACTAAGTTCTGTTGAATTCACGGTATTATAAGTGTAACTAGCAGATTATAATTATTCTGTCAGATGTAGCCCTATTTCAAGTATCCAAAGTCTACCGAGTACTTCTCCCAAGTACAGAAAGTAACAATAACCACCACTAAAAGTTAGAGCAAACAAAACAGCAAAATGAAAGAAAGGTCTCACTATAATTATGCAATAAAGATTGATAACCGTTTTATTTTTGTTTCGGTGGTCACCAGGAGTCTATGAACAACGTATCTTTAAAATCGGTATCGTTTCCTCTTTTTAAACTTTATCTAACGTAGTGGTCGTCTACCTTGCTCTGTCCAAACTGAAATGCGCAGTTTTTTGGTTTTAGTCTTTTTTTCCCCATTGAAATTCAAATTTTCCTCTAAAATAACCTGTCGAGTAAAAGATTCAAAGACAACATAGGAAGTGTGCTGTAATTGACTGTAAAGACTATTGCAATAATAAGTAAAGATAATTCTGTTCATGACGTAATTTGTTTGGTGAAAATATCTGTATTATAGTAGAAGTAGCAAAAGTATTAGTATTAGTTGAAGCAGCAGCAGTAGCAGCAGCAACAGCAGCGGCAACAGTAGTGGTTGTAGTAGTAGAAGTAGTAGTAGTAGTAGTAGTAGTAGTAGTAGTAGTAGTAGTAGTAGTAGTAGTAGTAGTAGTAGTAGTAGCAGTTGTAGTAGTAGTAGTAGTAGTAGAAGAAGAAGAAGAAGAAGAAGAAGAAGAAGAAGAAGAAGAAGAAGAAGAAGAAGAAGAAGAAGAAGAAGAAGAAGAAGAAGAAGAAGAAGAAGAAGTTAAATGAGGAAGATAAAGAAGAGGTTGGGTATTATAACCGTGAGGAGAAACCGAGGCAAATATTCAAAATGAGGAGACCCATTGATCAAAAATATAATCCCAATTTCAAGGCTTTTCCTCGTTTTCTGGATGAATGTGATTCTTACGTTATAGCTGAAGAATATTTTACGTAATACTGTTGAACAGAGAAGTTTCCCAAAATATGAAACTTTGGAATCCTTTGATATATAGAGAAAGTGGAGCTTAACAGACAAGGACAGTGATATCAGATTTGGGGTGGAAAGAGGTAGAAAAGGAGAAAGGAGAGAGAGAGAGAGAGAGAGAGAGAGAGAGAGAGAGAGAGAGAAAGAGAGGGAGAGAGAGATAGAGAGAAAGAGAGAGAGGAGATAAGAAAAGTATCCTCCGGAAAAATTCTCGCTCGGTTACAGCTTGATTTTACCTCTCTTTGATCGTGTGACTGCTCTTCTCTTACGTCTCTGAAACAGATAAAAATGACAATATTCATCAATGTAAGAAAATTGGTTCGATTGCTTCAAGGACTTTTCTCTGAATCGATAGTAGCATTCAAATGGATAAAAGTAACAACTGTGTGTAACTACTTTAAACAAGTTGGTTGTGAACTTTTCAAAAAGCTTTGAAAACGAATATCATAATAATATCATGTCAGGTGAAAACAACAAACAGTACTTTATTTTTCAACTGCATTCCTCTAGATTATGTTAACTAGTTTCATATGATGAAAAAGAATAATTTCAATTTAAGAAATCTGGGCGAATGCCCCATGTCTAAAGAGAAAGGAACATTAGCTAGATAGTTCCCTACTAAATAAGATAGGTCTACCAATAACAACATTGCGCATACTTACTCCGTTCCAGCTATGTGAGATCCCAACTCCATAGCTGTATCTGCCAAATGGATCTCTGTTTACGTTGCCTAAACGAAAAAAAAAGGTGAGTGTGTAGAAATAGTGAGCAGAGATATATTGTGATAGCAAGAAGAGAAAGCTAAACATTTCTAGGGGGATCCATCGAGTGAATGTTTATCTCAAGAAGGATAATACAAGGTTTTAATTTGCCATCTCTTAAATATACCAATAATGACTTCTAAAGAATTTCTATTTGTTGATGTTAGCTAGACTTATGGCAGGGATACTTTAAACGGCACTTAGAAAAATAAATGATTGCACAAGAAAGCATAACAATTTAATTTTTTTTGGTAAAGTAACAAGAAACTCATTAAATTACTGTTGAACACACACCGTTAACTTCTCATCTTTTGTTTACGTTCTTCTCCTCCGTACCAAGATTGTACTCAAAGGCGATGATTCCAACTGTAGATAAAACATGCGAAGTTAAAGACGTAGTACAGAATAAATGAAACAAAAAAATATAACACGAAAATCTATATTACCAAGATATGGTTTATTATGAAAAAGAAAAACGAAACTTCGACTTTTTCAGAAAGTTCTGAGAAGAAAATGGAAATGAAGAGTGACAAAACATGCGATGCATGCTTCTCCTTAAAATCTTTTAGTATAACGAGCTTTCAGAATATGAAGAATCAAAGAACAAAATAGAGACATACAAATCAAAACTCTATACATTTAAAAAAAATAACAGATCATTCTAAATCATTCTTTCTTAAGTGCATGGATAGGTACACGTGTTCCCACCTAGCATTGTGCTTACATAGGGACATGACTGTGTAATGTCCTGTACATGAAGGCTAGACTAAGCGTCTTGCGGTTGCCCCTGGGCTGGGGTAAAGAGTTGAAGCTACAAGAGGGGATGATTTCATTGATTTGAGAAGAGCACAAGCAAGATTAGATGCAAAGTCCCTGCTTTTTTACCTCGCCAGTCTAATTCTAAGGCTAGGGCTGGTATTACTAAGTATTACAATTCTTTCCCTCACACGCTTGTCTCTGTGCCACTGCCGTGCAAAATTTGTTGACCTAAGCCTAGTCTGGTCTAGTCTGCACGATGCGATTCCATCTGTCATGTTCTTTGATCTGCCTCCCAAAAATGTATGTCAAGTTTCTTTATTTTAGATTTCACTGCATTAACACCCAACAGATCTGAAACAGCATATAAGCCCATCCAACTTACAAAACCTTAAGAGAGCGTTCTCGCATTACTGTTTTCTGCAGTTTTAAATGTTATTTTAAGATTCATCTTGGATTTTTCTTCTCTGTTTTCCCAACTTTTTCATATTTGCTTTATGTACTTGCCTGTAAAATCCGTTGTTTATTTGAAAGAAAAAAAAATAAAGAATGAAGAGAAATATATATAAGTATATATATATATATACATATATATATATATATATATATATATATATATATATATATATATATATATACAGAGAGAGAGAGAGAGAGAGAGAGAGAGAGAGAGAGAGAGAGAGAAAAGAAAATAACATTACAAAATATAGTTAAGTAATGTCCACCTTTTTAAATTTTAACTGCACGTTGTTGCCGATACGAAATTGGTACAAATTGTTAAAAATATGTTGCTTTTTGTTGTTGTTTTTTCTTCACAGATTGCATCTTGGTAGTACATTTGTTGGTTACACATACGGAGCACACATTAGCTTTAAAATTAAAGTGATAAAGGTATGACTTATAATTTATCTAAAGTGGAGGTTTGTCAAACTCGTCTCTGCTCTAGTTCCCTCTGGACTTTTACTAAGCCTAAAAATAATTCTTCTTTTTTTATTTCTGAGTGGTTTTAATTCTTTTAGTCAGTCGCCGCAATCTTAAATTCCTAAACTTGGTACCGACATTCTTTTATGTTAGACAGCAACCAAAATGTGATAACGTATACTCAGGTGTCCCTACCTAAAACTTTTCTTAGGTGGGTACAGGTGTGCTCACCTATGCACTACCTTTACATTAAGGCCTTAGACTGAAATCAGCATTTCTGCACGCTCACAGTCAGTTCAAGAAGACGAAGAAGAAGAAGAAGAAGAAGAAGAAGAAGAAGAAGAAGAAGAAGAAGAAGAAGAAGAAGAAGAAGAAGAAGAAGAAGAAGAAGAAGAAGAAGAAGAAGAAAAAAATCTATTAAGGCTAATATTGAACTGACCAGAGTCTGCCAGGATGTCTTGCATGGCCTGGGCCGTCATGCTCATGGCAGCTACAGTGGCCTGAGTTGATTCCCCTGCACCTGTAATAGAGACGAGACAAATTAACGATACAGAAATGTGACGAAAGAAGGATAGACTTATGACAGTTTTTTTTTTTTTTGTAAAATGCTTTAGATTTATCAAAAAAGTCTCCTGGGATTCATATGATTCATATGCGATATGCATTAAGTTACATGTTTCTATAGCCAGGGAGGCAAATAGATAAGCAGAGAGGCAGGCAAGCCCACAGGCAGGAAAAAAAGATACTATGGGACATGGCGAACAAAAAAAGGATCAAACATCGTCAAATAGAGAGAGGAAAGAGAGGGGGGAGACAGAGATGGAGATAGAAAAGGAAAGCTAATGAGAGTCAAATAGAGAAGTAAAGAATGGTAGAGAGAGGTAAACAAAAAAAAGACGTAGATAGATGGATAGAAAGAAAGATAGATAAATTGATGGGTGGACAAAGAGAGGCAAAGAAAATAAAATTGTAATGTTTGTATTTTTTTTTTGTTCCGCAGTCTTCTTGAGCTACAGAAAGATGCGAGTCATGTTTATATCTTTTTACTATTAAGTTGTTTTATGCGATACTTTTTGGATTCATCAGGAAAAAGACTATTGCAATTTGATAATATCGATTCTCTGGCGCTGCCGATAGATATCGCAGACTACGTGGTATAAAAAGGGAGTTAAAAAAATCTGGTTATCTATTGATTTAGGCGACAAAAAACTAAATACACAATAGAAACAAATCTGTAAAAGAAAATAGAGAGTTACCCTCCTGCTCTTTTGCTTTGGTGTCGAGAGTATTGAGCAGACACAGAGCAGCGTCCATCTTGTTGGCTTCGTACGTAAGAGGCTCTGAGTGGAGCAAACATATCAACATTGTAAGAGAAATTAACGCAAACTTTACCATTGCTCCTCATTATTAATACAATTTCTTTTTATTTGTGTGTATTTTTAAACTATAGTTTTTAGCAATGTTATTGAACATACAATTTTGTTTTCAACCGCATGCGACAGTGCGTTTTTCTACTTTTACAAGATTCATGAGTATAATCTTGCTGTTTTAAAAATGAAAATTGTTGTGCTTAAAGCATGCCCTGAAGTAAAGAAAATGAAGGTGTCAATTTTTGAAGACTTTCCACCAGAAGTCTTCCGTAGCTTTGACAAGTCAGTCTTTTCAGTCCTTAAAGAAGCGTATTTTGTTTTTAAAAAATCCCTTATACCAGGTTGCTATGCTTTTCACTGAAAGTGCAATGACTAACCATCAAACAACGAAGAGACTGCCACCACTCCACTGAAGCTGGAAGCAGCGTCATCAATTGCCTTTTGGACATCGCTGGCTTCCACAGAACAAAAGTAAAGCAGAAAAAGAAAACAGAATTGTCCTAATTGCTCGGTCTTAGAACTTGACCGTGGAGATCCACGCCCAAGCACATCCAAGTTTCTGCTCAGAAATATCCGCATGTCTTTAAACAAAACTATTGCTCTGAGACATTTATATACAGGCTTAAATAACAGTAAATAACCTCTTCGAAACTTTTAAAACTTTGAGTTCACTAATTCGTTTGAGAAAGAAATATCTACAACTTTTAAAAATTCTGAAAATACGATATCTTCGAACTTATTTTAATTTATATATTTTTAACTCTTTTCTGCGTGTTGCTTCTAAATTTATTGATTAATATAAGAAAATTAATAATTTTTTTGTTCTGAAAGAATCGGATGATTTCACTATACAATTGTTTCTAAGCTATTTTGGTTGATGATAATCACAAACATTCATCAAAGCCTTTTTTAAATTTGTGCCATATTTAGGACTCCGTCATACCTTCTCCACCTTGGGCGTCCACAATTTGGTCTGCTGCCAGCTGGATTGACACTGCTGCTGCTCCCATGGCGTCCAACGACATGCCTTGTGTGAAGCAAGGTTTTTATTATATTTTTATTGTAGTTTTTTTTTTTATTTTGTCTATATTATCTGGGATAAATTTGATAGTAATAATACAGATAACTTCTTTTGTTATTTGAACTGATGTAAGTATCAAAGGTATTGATAACAATAATAGTAATAGACGTTGAGATGAATTGTCTTCCCACGAGCGATGTGATAGAAGGTAGTATATTTAATCTATTTAATTTCTTCAATTTTTTGCTTGAGGTAGCGCTAGATGTTGAAGAAAGATGTAAAACTCTCAGCACCAGATATTCCATTCAGTAGTTTGGTTGACAATCTTCGTGTTTTGTCATAAAAGCTTTAAGGCTGACAAAAAGTGAATGACTTATAAACATTCAGCATCCGTACTGACTGTCATGGCAGTATTTACAGTTTTGATTTAGCGCTTTAAATGCAGCACCCTGTGCAATGATTTCCTTCCAATTAAGATATATCTTAAAAAAATTAAGAGCTCTATACAAAGGGATGATGGGACAACTTTTGTTAACATATCTCTCCTTCTCTCTCTCTCTCTCTCTATATATATATATATATATATATATATATATATATATATATATATATATCTTTCTCTCTCGCTGTCCCTCTCTGCTCCCTCCTCACCGAGGAAAAAAAAAGAAGAGAGAACTTAGGAACATTTCTTAGTATAAAATTAGTTTTGTGGAGTTATTGCCTAATCAATTTTGCCCAAGGAGTATTTAAGCAACTGATTTACTTCGATTGCCTGACATACAACTAAGAACCCAACTCCATCACTGACCTTCCCTAGCGCCGCCTAACAGAGCCTGCACTAGCGCACTGAGCTCAGCCACGGTCGGTGTTTCAGCACCATTAGCAGCAGCAGTTTCGGCATTGCGACGCGAAACAACCATCCCACCACCCCAGCTCCCCCCGAATCCTCTGCTTCCATGCTGTAGTGACAACAAGAGGTTATAAGATGATTTTGAATGGCAGTTGATTTATATCGTAGGTTTGAATGTTTCATATTTAAAAAATATTTGAAATATCAAAGGAAAAAAGTAATTAATTTAAGACCTACACCATTTATAAATCTCATGATAATATTTGTGGATCATGAAAAAATCACTTAAAAGTTGCTGAAATAGGGAAAAATAATCTGAAAAAAAAATTGCTCCAAGTACATGCGTAAGACTGGAAAAGGATCAGAAAAAAAAATTCTTAGCGCACACTATACACTTCCAAAATATTCTTTTATAATTTCCATTAGTTAAATCTTTGTTGCTTTTTTACAATGAATTCATACATGATCTTTATGAACTTATACATGACATAGGATAGAAAATAAAGACTACAAAAAGATGAATACAATACAAGTAATAAGTGTTTATAAGCTAAATGTAAAAGTCGTTGGTGAAGTAATCCCAAAAACTCACCGACATGACCGCCAATGCACCCGTCAGGGCCATCGCAATTGACAAGAGTTCCAGTTTCATGGTTTTCCTCTTTGTAGCGGAGTTTGCTGTAGATCAGATACACTTTGGTCCTCTTGCTCCTCGCTTCCGGGCGTATTTCTCTGAGCAATGATAGCTCTTATTTGCCTATGTTCCATTTCGCTTTTTATACTGTAAAACTCTCAAAATAGCAGAAATGGACCTAATAGAAATGGCACTGAGAGAGAACTAAGGTGAAGAGAATAATCAGTGGACACACACTTTAAGTGTAATGCAATTTAACATCAAGTTTTCTCTCTCAGCCGCTTCTTCCTTTTGTAAATAAAAGCTTTTAAAGTGGCAGAAAGGGGTTAATAGTAATGGCACTTAGGTAGAGAAGAAAACAATCAGTGGACACACACTCTAAGTGTGATACAATTTAAAACCAACAGTCTTAAAACATTTTGTGTTTATATACATGTAGGTAAAAGCTATTTGCGTCAACTTGTCATTCCAAAAGATAATAAGCTGTATGCAAAGAATCAGGGATTGTGACATGTTCTAACAGATATGTAGTCAGTGCTTATATCATGCGTATAGCACTCTCGTCGTAAAGCTATCTACAACATTGGATGATAGATTTGAGTCACGCATTTTACTCAAGTGCGTGGTTTCAACATTAATTTTTAACTTGAATAAAAACTAAAAAGAGACAACATGTAAAACCTTGGAATCATTTTTAAATAAATAAAAATTGCAGTAAACCTTCCGTTTATCTCATCACTAGCAAGCGAAACACAAATCCTCATCTATACGCAGTTTCACTCTTAAAGCAACTGTCTAGGACTATTTGGGACAAATGGCCTTACCCACACAAACACCTAAAAAAAATAGATATGAGTTGAAATCACACTTTATCCTGTAATAAATGCATAGATTCAAAGATTTTCTGCAATAAAAAGAAAAGAAATCTCCTTGTAAAGATTTGGATATATCGGCAAAAAATTTAATTACTCGTACATTTACCTACCGGCATTTGCTTCGCTTAAAAAAACTATTAAATTTGATCAATATAAAAAAAGCTAACTTCAGACGTTTATGCTGTGAATTTTGCGTTTTGCTGCAATTAAAATCTCCATTTAAAATGTGGGGCGTGTGCATAAGGAGTCTTCTAAAGGTATGGTGCAATTGGCTGGTAGGGAAGGTCAGCTTTGCCTCTGTCAATGCGGTAGTATGACATGATAGCTTTCGAAGTTAACCTCGTTAATCCGTGGGAAGTAGTATGAACATCTTAGGGACATGTCGAGAAAACCATACACATTATATTGTAATTATTATGGTTAATTGGGATGATCTGAGGGGGGTGCGGGAGGAGTAAATAGTATCAACGATAGATATTTGGTTCAGGGGCGATCTTGTGAGTGACATAGGAGGAGGAAGGGGGGGGATGATCCCAAATATACATTTTGGGTGATGGAGGAATCATGTGTGGAACTTGGAGGAGGGGTAGAGATCCCAAGAGCACCTACTTGATGGGCAGGGATCATGTGTGGCACTTGGGACAGGAGGAGAGATCCCAGGGATACCTACTTAGTGCAGGAGAGATCATAATTATCATCGACTTGAGAGAGGGGAAGAGATCCCAGGGATACCTATTGCTGCAGGAGAGATCATAATTATGGGTGACTTGAGAGAGGGGAAGAGATCCCAGGGATACCTACTTGGTGCAGGAGAGATTATAATTATGGGTGACTTGAGAGAGGGGGAGAGATCCCAGGGTTACCTACTTGGTGCAGGAGAGATTATAATTATGTGTGACTTGGGAGAGGGAGGGGGGAGATCCCAGGGATACCTACTTGGTGCAGGAGAGATTATAATTATGTGTGACTTGGGAGAGGGAGGGGGGAGATCCCAGGGATACCTACTTGGTGCAGGAGAGATCATAATTATGTTCGACTTGGGAGAAGGGGAGAGATCCCAGGGATACCTACTTGGTGCAGGAGAGATCATAATTATGTTGTATTGAGAGAGGAGAGAGAAATCCCAGAGATACCTACTTGGTGCAGGAGAGATCATAATTATGTGTGACTTTGGAGAGGGGGAGAGATCCCAGGGATACCTACTTGGTGCAGGAGAGATCATAATCATGTGTGACTTTGGAGAGGGGGAGATCCCAGGGATACCTACTTGGTGCAGGAGAGATTATAATTATGTGTGACTTGGGAGAGGGAGGGGGGAGATCCCAGGGATACCTACTTGGTGCAGGAGAGATCATAATTCTGGGTGACTTGAGAGAGGGGGAGAGATCCCAGGGATACCTACTTGGTGCAGGAGAGATTATAATTATGTGTGACTTGGGAGAGGGGAAGAGATAGGGTTACCTACTTGGTGCAGGAGAGATAATTATTATGGGTGACTTGAGAGAGGGGGAGAGATCCCAGGGTTACCTACTTGGTGCAGGAGAGATAATTATTATGGGTGACTTGAGAGAGGGGGAGAGATCCCAGGGTTACCTACTTGGTGCAGGAGAGATAATTATTATGGGTGACTTGAGAGAGGGGGAGAGATCCCAGGGATAACTATTGCTGCAGGAGAGATAATTATTATGGGTGACTTGAGAGAGGGGGAGAGATCCCAGGGATAACTATTGCTGCAGGAGAGATAATTATTATGGGTGACTTGAGAGAGGGGGAGAGATCCCAGGGATACCTACTTGGTGCAGGAGAGATCATAATCATGTGTGACTTTGGAGAGGGGGAGAGATCCCAGGGATACCTACTTGGTGCAGGAGAGATCATAATCATGTGTGACTTTGGAGAGGGGGAGAGATCCCAGGGATACCTACTTGGTGCAGGAGACATCATGTGAAGAACAGGACATTCTCTTAGCCATTTATGCGGGTTGGACACTATAAATTCATTTAATAAAAAGAGGTTTCACCACGAGAGGAGCAATAGAAGTATAATGTAGTTTTCAGGAAGTACTGCTTTGGCATGTTAAAATTTTCTGGCAATCCGGCAAACATTACGTTTTTTTGGGCTGGATATCGACTATTAGCGGTTGGCAAGAGGGAACCTAGTAATTTCATAATATGGTATCTTCAGAATTCTTGAAAAAGGTTCCGAACGGTTAACTTGGTCCTGTTAACCCCAACCCTAATCGTTTGTGATTAAATTGAGATGTGTTTTATTTCCTTCTGATTAAATTTGCATCAGTTTTAAAAAGAAGGATATATGCTGTGTTATTCTATAGCCTTTAAGTTTGTCAGAGATTAGAGATGGTGACCAATGATTCATTCGGTAGGTATTCAAGTCAGTTAGAAATTTTATATTCGAGAGTTAGAGAGTTCTAAAGAATGAGAGAAAGAAAGAGAGTCAACCCAAACTTATAATTTTAACGAGATTCTGATTCACATCTTTAAAATTTGCTGAAAGGTAAATATATAGAAAGCGGGATAGAGTTCTCCACTGTTAAGTGCATGCATGTGTAATGTTACGGAAAAGCATTGGCAAAGAGAGA
>JAWDGP010006358.1:0-7500 GCA_033675545.1 Elysia crispata | reverse complement strand
GGTGATGATGATGATGGTTGTGGTGATGATGTTGATGATGATGATGATGATGATGGTTGTGGTGATGATGATGATGGTGATAATGGTGATAAAAATGATGAAATAATAGGTATTAAAATGATTATGATGACAGCAATGATAATGATGATGAAGACTACGAAGATGATGCTGATGATGGTGGTGGTGGTGGTTGTGGTGATGATAATGATGATGAAGACTACGAAGACGATGCTGATGATGATCTATGAGAAGAAGAGGCTGATAGATAGCAGTAAAATCGATATGAATTCATTGAAAACTCTTCTGGCATTTTTTAAAAGTGAAAAATGGCTTTTCTATAATCGAAGCCTATTCATGATTGTAATTATAGAATACTCGGTGCCACAACTTCACATGATTCAACTTCTACGGTAGAGAAAAAACAAACAAACAAAATACAAGAAAACTAAAAGCTCGGTACCGAGAGAGACCTGAGGAGAGATAACTGTGACAGAATCATGAAAAAGTTATTTCACCTTGATTAATTATAGTTACCGGCCATAATTCCAGTTTCGGCATGTTAAGAACAGTCGCCCTATGGATTTCCCTAGAGACCTGGTTACCCGGGGGGGGGGGGGGGGGCACGGTGTCAGAACTCTAGATACCATGGAGCGATTTCAACTTCTCTGAATTGTTAATATCCTCCCTGGGCCCTCCCATCGCTTGATACGCCAACCGATAATCCTAATGCGTTCAGCCTGATTGCAACAATATAAAACTTTCAATATTTTCTGAGGTTTTTTTTTTTTTATTTTATTGTGTTCGATTATCAACATGAGAGCTTTGTGATGCCTTGAGTGAGAATTTTTTTCCAAAAATCGCCAACAGATCGCTGGCAGATCTGAGCAGACGTGTGCATCCCTGTTGTGTGAATGGCGGGAGAGCAGGCGGAGCTGGTTATTGTCACAGGGGTGAGGGGTGAGTCACACCTTGACAGCTCTATTATGCTCAGCCGTCTGAGCTATTGATTTACCGACAAAAGGTACGGCCAGGGATAGATTCTAGATCTGATGAGCGAGGCTTGCTGGGGGAGCAGTCGAGTTATGGTATGTCAGGCTGCAGGAGGCAAAGATGGGAGGGAGACTGGGGAAAGATTGACAGAAAGAGAAGTGTAGAATGAGAGAGAGACACACGGAGAAAGAGAGAGAGAGAGAGAGAGAGAGAGAGAGGATGAAATAGACAGATAAACAGAGAGAAATTGAGAGTGAGATATATATATATATATATATATATATATATATATATATATAGAGAGAGAGAGAGAGAGAAAGATAAATAGATAAAGAGAGAAACAACGAAAGACAGTTGGATAAGAGACGAACAAACCATACATATTTTCATACTTTTAGTGTCAGATCCACCTATTTATAACATAATATTTTTTAATTACCGCTTTTTAGAACGACAACAACAAAAACAACAAAAACAACAACAACAACAACAACAGCAACAACAACAACAACAACAACAACAACAACAACAACGCTATATTATGCTCTTACTCTAATCTATGCTACCAGCCCGCCGGCCCAGATACTCCAGAGCTGATTCTAAATCTGATTCTAAACTGGGGTAACCATCTTGGATGTTCTACAGAAATAGATTTTGAGATCGTTTCCTAATAGTCTTCAAATTTAAAATGGCTGCTACATTAATCGCTAATTTCTATTGAAATTTAAATCATCTTTTTTATTTGTTAAAAATTCAGAGGTGGTAATTAAAATGTCGCGTGAAATTGATTGAGTGTTTTAGCCGTCGTCACATCTTTTCACAAAGAGAGAAAGAGCGAGAGAGGGAGAAAGAGGGAGAGAGAAAAAAAGACCAATAAAGCGAGAGAAAGACACTGAGACAGAGAGAAAAAGAGACGGACAGAGATATATAGGGAGATACAGAAAGAAAAGAAAACAGATGAAGACAGGCAGACAGAGCGAGCGAGCGAGCGACCGAGCGAGAGAGAGAGAGAGAGAGAGAGAGAGAGAGAGAGAGAGAGAGAGAGAGAGACAGACACATAGAGAAAGAGAGACACATAGAGAAAGAGAGACAAACTGAGATATATAGGTAGTCAGAGAGAGAGAGAGAGAGAGAGAGAGAGAGAGAGAGAGAGAGAGAGAGAGAGAGAGACAGACAGACACATAGAGAAAGAGAGACAAACTGAGATATATAGGTAGTCAGAGAGAGAGAGAGAGAGAGAGAGACAGACACATAGAGAAAGAGAGACAAACTGAGATATATAGGTAGTCAGAGAGAGAGAGAGAGAGAGAGAGAGAGAGAGACAGACACATAGAGAAAGAGAGACAAACTGAGATATATAGGTAGTCAGAGAGAGAGAGAGAGAGAGAGAGAGAGAGAGACAGACACATAGAGAAAGAGAGACACATAGAGAAAGAGAGACAAACTGAGATATATAGGTAGTCAGAGAGAGAGAGAGAGAGAGAGAGAGACAGACACATAGAGAAAGAGAGACACATAGAGAAAGAGAGACAAACTGAGATATATAGGTAGTCAGAGAGAGAGAGAGAGAGAGAGAGAGAGAGAGAGAGACAGACACATAGAGAAAGAGAGACAAACTGAGATATATAGGTAGTCAGAGAGAGAGAGAGAAATAGAGAGAGAGAGAAAGAGAGAGAGAGCGAGAGAGAGAGAGAGACAGACAAATAGAGAAAGAGAGACAAACTGAGATATATAGGTAGTCAGAGAGAGAGAGAGAGAGAGAGAGAGAGAGAGAGAGAGAGAGAGAGAGAGAGAGAGCGAGAGAGACAGACACATAGAGAAAGAGAGACAAACTGAGATATATAGGTAGTCAGAGAGAGAGAGAGAGAGAGAGAGAGAGAGAGAGAGACAGACACATAGAGAAAGAGAGACAAACAGAGATATATAGGTAGTCAGAGAGAGAGAGAGAGAGAGAGAGAGAGAGAGAGAGAGAGCGAGAGAGACAGACACATAGAGAAAGAGAGACAAACTGAGATATATAGGTAGTCAGAGAGAGAGAGAGAGAGAGAGAGAGAGAGAGAGAGAGCGAGAGAGACAGACACATAGAGAAAGAGAGACAAACTGAGATATATAGGTAGTCAGAGAGAGAGAGAGAGAGAGAGAGAGAGAGAGAGAGAGAGAGAGAGAGAGAGAGAGAGAGAGAGAGAGAGAGAGAGAGAGAGAGAGAGAGAGAAAGAAAGCATTGTTCACTAAATATAGTTATAAAAAACAGCGCATTATAATCATAAAGCGCGTGCGCCGAGGTGATAAATCTGTACTGGCTGCTCACACAATTCTCACACAGTCATTGAGAGAAAGTTATTATTACTCGCCTTTCTGCTTCTCAACTTCAGGACATTGATTTCTAATTTCATGGCAGGGCGGCCATAGTTCAATTTTAGTTCCGTGAAAATCGTGCTTGGTGGTGGGGTGGTTAAAGTGTTCGAGGAGGTCACAAGAGGTGGGGGTCGTGTTCGGCTATATAGGGGCTCTGGAATGGGGAGAAGGGCGATTTATTTCCTAATGCTTTTAAAGATCTGGTTATTAATATTGCATTGTTTTTGTTCATTTCTTCTTACATTCTTTCACGTTTCTTGATGTTCCTTAGGCTTGCTCCCGATATTGGAATTCAGGCTTAGGACGCTGTTACTTTGAACGAATGTGATGATAATAATGATTTTAATATGTTGTTGTTGCTGCTGCTGCTGCTGCTGATACTGATGATGCTGATGGTGCTGTTGATGACAATGTCTTTGATGCTGCTACTGATGAAGATGATGATGATGATGATTATGATGATGTTGTTGAAGATGACTATGATGCTGCTGCTGATGAAAATGATAATGATGATGACGACGACGACGACGATGATGATGATAATGTTGAAGGCAATAGTGATGATGATGATGATGATGATGATGATGATAATAATGAAGATGGCAATGACGATAAAAGTGATGATTATGATGAAAGTGATGATGATCATGATGTCAATAAATGATTTTAATGGTGATAACGGTTAGCTTTTCTTGCTTTCTATAATTAGGATTATCTTTTCTTACTTTGTACTACTAGAGTTATCTTTTCTTGCTTTCTATTACAACGGTTAGCTTTTCTTGCTTTCTATAACTAGGATTATCTTTTCTTACTTTGTACTACTAGAGTTATCTTTTCTTGCTTTCTATTACAACGGTTAGCTTTTCTTGCTTTCTATTACTAGGGTTATCTTTTCTTGCTTTCTATAACTAGGTTCATCTTTTCTTGCTTTCTATTACTAGGTTCATCTTTTCTTGCTTGCTATTACTAGAGTTATCTTTTCTTGCTTTCTATTACTAGGGTTATCTTTTCTTGCTTTCTATTACTAGGTTCATCTTTTCTTACTTTCTATTACTAGGTTCATCTTTTCTTGCTTTCTATTACTAGAGTTATCTTTTCTTACTTTCTATTACTAGGGTTATCTTTTCTTACTTTCTATTACTAGGTTCATCTTTTCTTGCTTTCTATTACTAGGTTCATCTTTTCTTGCTTTCTATTACTAGGTTCATCTTTTCTTACTTTCTATTACTAGGGTTATCTTTTCTTACTTTCTATTACTAGGTTCATCTTTTCTTACTTTCTATTACTAGGTTCATCTTTTCTTACTTTCTATTACTAGGTTCATCTTTTGTCACTTTCTATTACTAGGGTTATCTTTTCTTACTTTCTATTACTAGGTTCATCTTTTCTTACTTTCTATTACTAGGGTTATCTTTTCTTACTTTCTATTACTAGGGTTATCTTTTCTTACTTTCTATTACTAGGTTCATCTTTTCTTGCTTTCTATTACTAGGTTCATCTTTTCTTGCTTTCTATTACTAGGTTCATCTTTTCTTACTTTCTATTACTAGGGTTATCTTTTCTTACTTTCTATTACTAGGTTCATCTTTTCTTACTTTCTATTACTAGGTTCATCTTTTCTTACTTTCTATTACTAGGTTCATCTTTTCTTACTTTCTATTACTAGAGTTATCTTTTCTTGCTTTCTATTACTAGAGTTATCTTTTCTTACTTTCTATTACTAGGGTTATCTTTTCTTACTTTCTATTACTAGGTTCATCTTTTCTTACTTTCTATTACTAGGTTCATCTTTTCTTACTTTCTATTACTAGGTTCATCTTTTCTTACTTTCTATTACTAGGTTCATCTTTTCTTACTTTCTGTTACTAGAGTTATCTTTTCTTGCTTTCTATTACTAGGTTCATCTTTTCTTGCTTTCTATTACTAGGGTTATCTTTTCTTGCTTTCTATTACTAGGTTCATCTTTTCTTACTTTCTATTACTAGGGTTATCTTTTCTTACTTTCTATTACTAGGTTCATCTTTTCTTACTTTCTATTACTAGGTTCATCTTTTCTTACTTTCTATTACTAGGTTCATCTTTTCTTACTTTCTATTACTAGGGTTATCTTTTCTTACTTTCTATTACTAGGTTCATCTTTTCTTACTTTCTATTACTAGGTTCATCTTTTCTTACTTTCTATTACTAGGTTCATCTTTTCTTACTTTCTATTACTAGGGTTATCTTTTCTTACTTTCTATTACTAGGTTCATCTTTTCTTACTTTCTATTACTAGGTTCATCTTTTCTTACTTTCTATTACTAGGGTTATCTTTTCTTACTTTCTATTACTAGGTTCATCTTTTCTTACTTTCTATTACTAGGGTTATCTTTTCTTACTTTCTATTACTAGGGTTATCTTTTCTTACTTTCTATTACTAGGTTCATCTTTTCTTGCTTTCTATTACTAGGTTCATCTTTTCTTGCTTTCTATTACTAGGTTTATCTTTTCTTGCTTTCTATTACTAGGTTCATCTTTTCTTGCTTTCTATTACTAGGTTCATCTTTTCTTACTTTCTATTACTAGGTTCATCTTTTCTTGCTTTCTATTACTAGGTTCATCTTTTCTTACTTTCTATTACTAGAGTTATCTTTTCTTGCTTTCTATTACTAGGTTCATCTTTTCTTGCTTTCTATTACTAGGTTCATCTTTTCTTGCTTTCTATTACTAGGTTCATCTTTTCTTACTTTCTATTACTAGGTTCATCTTTTCTTGCTTTCTATTACTAGGTTCATCTTTTCTTGCTTTCTATTACTAGGTTCATCTTTTCTTGCTTTCTATTACTAGGTTCATCTTTTCTTGCTTTCTATTACTAGGTTCATCTTTTCTTACTTTCTATTACTAGGTTCATCTTTTCTTGCTTTCTATTACTAGGTTCATCTTTTCTTGCTTTCTATTACTAGGTTCATCTTTTCTTGCTTTCTATTACTAGGTTCATCTTTTCTTACTTTCTATAACTAGGGTTATCTTTTCTTGCTTTCTATTACTAGGGTTATCTTTTCTTGCTTTCTATTACTAGGTTCATCTTTTCTTGCTTTCTATTACTAGGTTCATCTTTTCTTGCTTTCTATTACTAGGGTTATATTTTCTTGCTTTCTATTACTAGGTTCATCTTTTCTTGCTTTCTATTACTAAGTTCATCTTTTCTTGCTTTCTATTACTAGGGTTAGCTTTTCTTGCTTTCTATTACTAGGTTCATCTTTTCTTGCTTTCTATTACTAGGGTTATCTTTTCTTGCTTTCTATTACTAGGGTTAGCTTTTCTTGCTTTCTATTACTAGGTTCATCTTTTCTTGCTTTCTATTACTAGGTTCATCTTTTCTTGCTTTCTATTACTAGGTTCATCTTTTCTTGCTTTCTATTACTAGGTTCATCTTTTCTTGCTTTCTATTACTAGGTTCATCTTTTCTTGCTTTCTATTACTAGGTTCATCTTTTCTTGCTTTCTATTACTAGGTTCATCTTTTCTTGCTTTCTATTACTAGGCTCATCTTTTCTTGCTTTCTATTACTAGGTTCATCTTTTCTTGCTTTCTATTACTAGGGTTATCTTTTCTTGCTTTCTATTACTAGGTTCATCTTTTCTTGCTTTCTATTACTAGGTTCATCTTTTCTTGATTTCTATTACTAGGGTTATCTTTTCTCGCTTTCTATTACTAGGGTTATCTTTTCTTGCTTTCTATTACTAGGTTCATCTTTTCTTGCTTTCTATTACTAGGGTTAGCTTTTCTTGCTTTCTATTACTAGGTTCATCTTTTCTTGCTTTCTATTACTAAGATTATCTTTTTTTTTCTTGCTTTCTATTACTAGGGTTATCTTTTATTGCTTTCTATTACTAGGGTTATCTTTTTTTTTTTCTTGCTTTCTATTTCTAGGGTTATCTTTTCTTGCTTTCTATTACTAGGGTTATCTTTTCTTGCTTTTTATTACTAAGATTATCTTTTTTTTCTTGCTTTCTATTACTAGGGTTATCTTTTATTGCTTTCTATTACTAGGGTTATCTTTTCTTGCTTTCTATTACTAGGGTTATCTTTTCTTGCTTTCTATTACTAGGGTTATCTTTTCTTGCTTTCTTTTACTAGGGTTATCTTTTATTGCTTTCTATTACAAGGGTTATCT
>JAWDGP010006357.1:177500-188605 GCA_033675545.1 Elysia crispata | reverse complement strand
TTCTGTTGCTACTTCAAAATTATGTGACTGAAATATATATAAACGAAATACATGTAGTAATGATGTAGAGTTTTAAATTATTTGTGTGAACGTAGGTAAAAACGGGTGTGTATGGATGTGTATGCGCGCGCATGCAATTGCCCCTACCCTTTGCCCCCAGTCACACACCCACATCCAGACACACACTATTTAGTACCATTTCTCTTATACAGGATCCATAAAGCGTCGAGGTGGGCAATAGAGACCCCCATAGTCATCTGAACTGGAAGAATTTCCTCACATACTCGGACAATGCTGGGATATTTCATGCAGTGCAGGCTCCCTCACCCGGAAAACTGGACACAAACATCGCTGTAAATCTCGGCACAATCCATGGTAATTTTCGGTCAGAATCTAAATGGCCTCCCCTTTTGTTAACCCTGATTTCAAACGGGGCCCATTCCGAAATAAACCCTGTTACGGTTGTTCGGATGGAGAGAAGAAACATTCTATTTATATGCGAAGCGGTCTGAATTTGTTGCCTTTTAACAAACATTGAAAGAGAAGAAAGCCAGCTGGAGGAAGTATATATAGGAAAAGGTCAAAAGTTCTTTTCCAGCGTGGTAATGTAGATGCATTATATTATAAAAACAGATATTTTAGAAAACGACTTGTAAAAATTCCTAACGCCCTTGAAATGCCTAATGAGGCCGAATCCTAGAAATCTAGTCAAACTGATGTCCAGTCTTTATTTTTTTATAATAGAAATTGATAAATTGATTGACCAACTCCTGTGAAGAGCTGCCTCGCTGCAATCCCTCTGTCGACATTTCTTGCGATACATCGGATTATCTGCGTAATACACCAAGCCATCGTAGAAGAATCCCCAGAATTGTTCACAGCGGACGATTTAACTCTAAAAAAAGTGTTGTTATTATTATTTAGTGCTGGGTTAACCAAACATTAACAAGGAATAGGCCAGAATGTTAAATCAATGTATTGAAATGGGAGCTTGCAGTTAGCAGAATAATTTGTAAGGATTCTTGGTTTTAGCTAATATTTATGGTGCTTATATATTTTACATGAACAGGTCCTTGCTTTCACATAAAAAAAGACACGTGAGAGTTTTTTTGTTGTTGTTTTTTTTTTTTCTAAATTTAGCTTTTAACGGTAGATTTAGCATCTCTAATCTATTTATTATAGACTGAGTAGATTATGGACTCTTAAAGTTTCACTGAAATAGAAGAAAGTAATACACGATTGGACTTCTTCAAAATAATAACTTGTGCGGTGCGCATGCTATATGACTTTACATCCTGGCTTATTTCACGGCGGCATGTGGGAGCTGTAGAGAATGCTGCCCAGGCCAGTCTCTAACAAATGATGCAGGTTAATTAGGTGGATCTAGAATTGTGACCATGTCCGAAGTAGTAATGGATAACACAATTAAAACTTGATAGATTATGTTTATCAAGCTTTGTTGAAAGAAAGAAAGAGAGAGAGAGAGAGAGGGAAGGAGAGAGGGGGTGAGGGAGGGAAGAGGATAGGGATAAAGAAAATGTTAGAAAGAATTTGCTCTTAAGAGAAATAGAAAGAAAGAGAGAAAGATATATAGAGAGAAAGCAAGATGGAGGTAGATATGAAGAGATGAGGAACATTGAGAGGGAGATTGATGAAAAATGAAGAAGTCAAGATGAACTGATATAGACTTGCTGCGCTGCTAGCCATGCAATTTGGCATGGCTAATTTTTTATTCAGCTTGAGTCAACGAGGGCGGGTGCCAAAGTAGAACATTGGTCTTAGCTTTGGATCACAGAAACTCATAAACACTTAAATTAATTGAATGAGAATTTTTGCAAGTCCACTACACCGTGAGTCTTGCATAGTTCGAGACTGAGTTTGCGTTTTATCTGCCATGCCTGTTGAAAGTCTCTTTGGGTTGTTAGGGACCAAAATCGAGATTGTGCTTATGTCGACCGACCATTCCGGACGATAAAACATTGATAAGATTAGATAGAGTGACATAGACATGATCTCTGTGGATTAAAATGGGATAGTGTAGACAGGTAATTAGCAGACAGGTAGGTAATAAATAACATTCCAACATAAGGTTGTTGTTTTACACTGCATTCCAATAAGCAGGTCCATGGCATAAATGGGTCTAGCATAAACGGTTTGATAGATAGGAAAAACTGTTCTGTTACTTTTGTATCCTTTAGGATAAGTTAATATAGGATAGGATAAATTTTGTTCATCCCTCTTGTGTAAATTTAAAATTGACCACCACGTAGACAGAAGGACAAGGAGACAGAGAGTGATAGAAAAGGGTCAATGTTAAGGTGTAGTGAGCGGAGATGGAGACAGAAAGAAAGAAAAAGCTGGCGGGCTGTGCGGCATAGAGAAAGGGAGTGACTGGCACAAGGTACAGGAAATAGGGAACGTAATCATGCAGAAAAAAATCAGAGAGAAAGAAAGAGGCATTAGATATGATTAAAGAGAAAAGAGAAAAAAAGAGAGAAGAAGAAAAGCAGGAAGGGAGATGTGAAAGGAAGAAAGAGATTGAGAGTTTCAGAAGAAGGGAATGACAGAGAAAGAAGAATAAAACTGCGAGAGACCATTGTGCGATATAGAAAATTCATTCTCTCCCTTTCCATTCTTCCCCACCCCCACTCTCTCACCGTCCAGGCCAGAGCTCTGGAGAGATGTTCTGTACCTTAGCTGTTCACTGAAACATTTAACAAACTGTGACAAATGATGTCCGTTCTCTGTAATTTGTCTTGTACTTCGCCGCTCAGAGCTAGTCATGGATGAAAAGTGCATCCTTAAAGGGCTGCCATCAAGCCGTTTAAGCCTCTTTGAAAATTCAAAATAGTTCGAACCCATATTCATAAAAAGGTCTCATTACTTTTGATGTATTAAGTAAAAAGATAATAATATATCTTACAACTGACACACATTTTAATTCATACAATGCACACATCACATAAGATTTTTTTTGTTCGTTTGTTTTCTGAGAAAAACAGAGAGAATTCCCTCTGAGACTTACAGTCATCTTTTTAGCTGTTAATTTCAGGGCCTTATTTTGCTATGGTCTGACAAACATATTGAAGCTTTAATGAAGAGGTTTAAAATATTTTAGTTGTGAAGGAACTATAGCAAAAAATCATTCTATCATATAAATCTAGAAGCGGAATTTGCAGTTTTCAGAATTAAATCAATCACCAACACATTTCAATGCAGATCATTTCAATCAGAATCTTATATATTATTACTTATTGAAATTGCATTTTGAGTCTCTCATTCAGCTTTTTTTTTGTTTATTTGTTCTTGAATTAAATGATATGTTTTAACCTCATGTCTTCTTGGGGCCGTTGGTAATAGTTTTGAGACAAGATCACGCCATTTAAAATCAATTTATTGCGTGTTTGTGCATATATATATATATATATAAAAAACGCACACAAAATCGAAAATGACTACGCAAAATTTGGATCTTCATCTAGTCACGAGTGAAGTATATGTAGCTTTAGATTAAAAAAAAAAATTATACTTTAAGGGGTTTTTGTAGACAAAAACCTTCTAGCATCGACATGGTAATGGGTGATCATGCAGCATTTGAGAATGTATGTCGAGATTTACCCATACATCAGCGTAACAACCAGACAGTATAAAAGTAACGTTGAATGAGATAAGTGAAAACTTCATTTGGGGAAATTTAGCTTGGGAATTGTGTTTTAATGTGTTTACACAAATATTTCAAAACATTAAGACAGCTTTGTATCCTTCCCAGATTAACAATTCAACTCCAGGTATATCATTTTCACTCGTGGATATCAACAGGCGAAAAGATGTCTTTGAACTCAGGCATCTGCTTTCACAACAATCAATCAGGATTTATTCTAAGCGAACTCTCAGCTGGAACTACAAAAGAATGTTTCTATATTGGGTAAGCCCATCTCAGAAAATGTGATTGTGCTGTCTTTGAAGATGGAATAGCTTTAAGTAATTACTTGCTTTCGGATATCTCCCTGACACAGCTGATAGCAAATCAAAATCCGAACTATTCATTTGTTCCCATTTTCGATCAAACTATCGCGTTTTGTTTTGTCGTTTCTGGAGAGCCATTCCGAAAGGTGGAGTCAAAACAAATACAGCAATAGTGGCTGTCTGGAACAGTAACTACTGAGGTAGGTATGGGTTATAAGGTGTTAATTGGCTGAAACAAACAGTTTAAATGTTTCCCATGATACATTAAGCGTGTAATCTGTTTAAAATGTAGAAACTAAGAAATCTGTAGAAATTTTAAATCCGAAACGGCTATTTTAACACTAAAGTGAGAAAAAACTTTTTTGCAGCATAACCAAGTTATAAATGGTGAATAATTTATTGGCGAATTTTTTTTTACAAGTTATCTTGCAGCTATATCATGAAGGCTGGGAATTATGAAGATCTGAAAGAAAATAAGTTGTAATATGATTGCTGTTCTTTAAAATTTCGGGTCAATAACTGTAGAAGGAATTAAAACATGTCAGTCAGAGAAAAAAGACGTGTTATTTTATTTCGCTTCCTCCTGGACCAATACACACACACTCTCTCTCTCTCTCTCTCTCTCTCTCTCTCTCTCTCTCTCTCTCTCTCTCTCTCTCTCTCTCTCTCTCTCTCTCTCTCTCTCTCTCTCTCTCTCTCACTCTCTCTCTCTCCAACTCCTTCTCTCTCTTTCTGTCTCTCCCTCTCCCTCTCTTTCTTCCTCTGTCTTCCTTTCTCTGTCACGCTCATTCTCTCTTTTTTCTGTGTATGTATCTATAATAAATCAATCTATAAAGTATTTTTTTTTCTCAAAATATTTTCCTTCATTATTTTAAACCACTTCAGTATATCAAATTATGCTGCTAATCTTGTGTCATCATTACGCAAACTTCCAGTTTCAGGTGACAGTTCTCCTAGCGCAGACATTTTCCAGTTTTCCATGACATTTCAATATTTTGTTATGCTTATTGGGCGTTTGCATCAATAACTTCGAGGTCATAAACTACGAGTAGCTGAACTTGACCATAGTATTAGTTAATGACTTGGGAAAGAAGATGAAAAAAGACTGATTAAAGATCATGATTGTAATCAGTTGTCATGAACTTATCCGTACTGCATCTGCCGAACTCATTTTAACTGATACTATTTACTTTATGTACTGACCTATTAAAGTTTTGTGGACTAGTAGATACACTGCAAAAGATAACATTTTCTGTGGATCCTTGAATTCTTAAAGAAAAAAAGGAATATGCAAACTTAGAAGAAGAACAACAACAACAAGAACAAGGACAAGGACATGAACAAGAACAAGAAGAACCAGAACATGAAGACGAAGAAGAAGAAGAAGAAGAAGAAGAAGAAGAAGAAGAAGAAGAAGAAGAAGAAGAAGAACAACAACAACAACAACAACAACAACAACAACAACAACAACAACAACAACTACAACAACAACAACTACAACAACAAGAATGTTCTTTTTTTTTTTGTCTTCCTTAAAAGATTTATATATTTTGTATTATAATTATTATTTTAACTGTCTTAACATCCTTCAAGTTTAATAATGTTAAGATTTTTTTCGACCTTATTGTAGCTGGGGTTTTTTAACTTTTTGGATGGACGTTTTTGACATCTCGGTTTGCATTTTACGCGTAGTTAGGGTCGATTTGATAAGCTTGAGGATACATAATACTGGAAAAAAAATTTACTTCTTGGATAGTTGCTTTACCGCTGTTTTTTCCTTTTTTTTTCTCCTACCTTTATTTTTGGTCGCAAAATTGGGAATAATAAACATCATACAACTACCGCAACTGTTGCTTTCAGACAGCTTTGACAAGCCAAGTTTCCCAAAATGTCCCATGTATCTTTTTACAGGAATTTTGGGTGCAAGCCCGCGTCTGGTTATTTACCCTCGTGTGAACTTTATGACCAAACATCGATAAACACTAAGCGCAAAACGATGAGGGCAACCTGCTATCAAAGTGTGAAAAAATCGGTTAGGAATTTATCTTCTCAGTTTTTTTTTTATTTTCACTGTATGAATTGAGTCAAGTGGCTGTTCTAAGCGGTGGCACTTGGCGTGGACTTACGTTACTGACGGTCTGGTGCTCCTAAACTGTCGGTGCAGTCATAATGCTCTCTGGCATTGGTCCCTGATAAAATACACAAAGATCTTTTATGACCCCTGCCCACCCCGATAGCCAGCCTCGTGTACTGTTTGGGAGGCATCAATAGCAATTGGGGTACAGCACAAGAGGCTCAGGACTTTCAATAGGAACATTCAGCTTATTTTGTAAAATTTCGATCTATTCGGGGATGGTGATGACATGAACACAAAGTCACGAACTGAACTAAGTATTTTTTTTTAATTGTAGTTACATTAGCCTAAAATTCAGCATTTAGTTGAGTCTAACTTGATTTATTTTTTGTGGTTGTTATTTTTTTTTTAAAGAACTCCTTTGCATCTGGTACTTAAATATTTTGTAGAAAAAGAAATGCCTATTTATGATAATTTATTTCTCTTATGGGAAAGAGGAAGTCAATTTAAAGTTGTACCCGTCTCGGCATGTGCAAATTCTTCAACCTGGTCCGACAACGTTCAGAGCATTAAACCAGCTGGTGGCCTTTGTGGTAAAGAGCTTGTCCAGAGATTCGAACGATACTTAACGATTCATTATGTCTGGGGCATATTGAGGTCAGTAGAAAATCTAAATGTGGTGTTCTCTTTTTAATCTCGCAGTTCATCTTTATTCTTAAGACGCTGAAATGAAATGGTAACGTTGTTGCGGAGAAGTTGTATTAAAAAATCGCCTATTTTGATAGATTAATTATGTAAAGCAAGGATCACGTAAGATTGATTTACACAATTGATTAGATTTCGAAGCAAAAGTTGAAAGAGGCTGTCTCAGAGTACATCTTAAAACATTTACTCCATAAAACTTTCAAGGCGGCAGAGCTGAACCTTTCAATTCGCTTCAACTCTTTTACTCTCTTGTGCATAAAAATGAGTAAAGCTTAAGTTTTTCTTGCCCATTGAACTACACTTCACCAGAGATTTAACCAACCTTTATACACAGGAAAACGTGCCTCCATCCTTCAATTTTTTTTTCTTCGTGATTTGGAATCTTCGAACTCGTGAATGTTTAATTACACCACAACAAACGATTTGCCTTTAAGGGCATAAAACAGAAATAAGGTAAAATACTTATTAGTATAAGTAACTATCATAGACTCCATCGATGGAGGTAATTAAATACCATTTTAAATGCTTCTCAAAAGGTGAACTTTCTAATCGATGGAGGTAATTAAATATCATTTTAAATGCTTCTCAAAAGGTGGACTTTCTAATCGATGGAGGTAATTAAATATCATTTTAAATGCTTCTCAAAAGGTGAACTTTCTAATCGATGGAGGTAATTAAATTCAGTTTTAAGTGCTTCTCAAAAGGTGGACTTTCTAATCGATGGAGGTAATTAAATACAGTTTTAATTGCTTCTCACAAGGTGGACTTTCTAATCGATGGAGGTAATTAAATACCATTTTAAATGCTTCTCAAAAGGTGAACTTTCTAATCGATGGAGGTAATTAAATACCATTTTAAATGCTTCTCAAAAGGTGAACTTTCTAATCGATGGAGGTAATTAAATACCATTTTAAATGCTTCTCAAAAGGTTGAATTTCTAATCGATGGAGGTAATCAAATATCATTTTAAATGCTTCTCAAAAGGTGAACTTTCTTATCGATGGAGGTAATTAAATATCATTTTATTTGCTTCTCACAAGGTGAACTTTCTAATCGATGACTCAAAGATACCTACCCCCATTAATCAGTTTGTTATGACCTTGGTGTCCACTGGAATAGAACAGCCGTGCCAGTCTGATGTTACGAAACAAAGAGATTAATTTTAGTGCAAAAGAACAATACCAGGAGATATTGTCATTACGTCAAAACTGATGAAAGACATTATGCAATTAATTATTTTTAAAATACTGAACTAGATGTCTAATATTAAAGCATCACTATGCGGATGAATTGCCTAACATCAATCATCTCTTTGGAGACAAGCGCGAGTTTGTGTAGGTGTGAGTGGGGAGGGGGTGTTCTGTCTGTTGTTTTGTCAGCAGGAAAGTTTAAGCTTAATCCTGATTAATTTCCTTCCTTTTGAAACGATAAAGTTTCAGATTTACAACAAGTTTCAACATATTGCGTCATGTTCAGACACTGGCAATTGATTCTATAATTAATCAACTTAGAAATCTAGGCCAGGCGTGATTGATTCTGACGTACAGATCAACTCTTGAGAATAATCAAACATAATACAATCAGGCTAATCACGATTTGATTTTTTTTTTAATTTTAGACAAATTTTCTGTCGATAGAAGTAGTAAGGTTGGGAATGACGTACGTTTATCAATGTATCCTGGCATAAAAGATTCTGTTGAATCTATAGACTACTCAAGTAGACAAACAAGAAGCAGAGAGCATACTTCATTTTAGATTAATTTGCTTTATATAGAAACAAGTAAGGTTGAGAATGACATAATTTCATCAATGTATCGTGACAAAAAGATTCTATTCAAGCCGACAAATTAGTCTAGCAGACAAAGAAGAAGCAGAGAGCATCACACCTCCTGGGACTTGAATCACGCCGCAGCTGACTACAATCTTCCGTGCTTTGTGTCAAACTTTATCGCGAGTTGAGAACCAAACTTATTCCTAGAAAACACCATGACGATAGCGCTAATGTCCTGTGTAACTGCTTCATCGAATTCCGGCCGGGGATGGGAAAGAGAGTAATAGAAGCCATTTCTTTTGAGAAGGTGAAATTTAAGGGGTTTTTTGAAAGGTAAAGAACGTAGAAAACATAAGTAACCTAACTTACAGTCTAGTCGGGATAACAGTTAATAATTCCTTAATTAAGGAGCTGTCTTTAAAACACTCCTTAAAAATAGTCTTTGAGAAAAGTATTGACGATGAATTATTTACATTTAATACCACTACAATCATTTGTAAATAGCATAATAAAAATATAGCCGCCGGGGAATCCTAATCTAAATTTTCTATCTCTGTATATAGTTTAATAACAATATGGCTGTAGGAGAATCGAATTCTAGTTCTAAATATCTAATTCTAGAGCTTCTATCTCTAAAATTAGCTTTTTATTTCAATATGGCCGACGGGGAATCCAATTTAGATTTTTTTATCTCTAAAAATTGCATACTTACATGACGCCGCCGCTGAATCCAAATTTAATTTTTCTATCTCTATAAATAGCATAATTCAATATGGCCGCCTTGGAATCGAATTCTAGTGTTTCGATTTCTATGAGAAGCATAATTTCAATACGGCCACCGTGGAATCTCATTCTAATGTTTCGTTCTTTATAAAAAGCATAATTTCAATATGGTCGCCAAGGAATCGAATTCTAACCTTTCTATATCTATAAATAAAATAATAACAATATGGTCGCCGGGAAATTCTAAGTTTTCGACAATTATAAAAATTATAATTTCAATATAGCCGCCAGAAATCTCATTCTAATTTTTCGTTCTCTATAAATAGCATAATTTCGATATGGCCGCCAGATAATCGAATTCTAGTGTTTCTATCACTATAAATAAGTTTATAACCATATGGCCGCCAGGAAATTCAAACTTTTCAACCTCTATAAATAACATAATTTCAATATGGCCGCCAGGGAATCAAAATCTAGTGTTTCGATCTCTATAAATAGCATGATTAAATATGGCCGCCGATTAACTGTAATTTTTCGTACCTCTGTATATAGAATAATTTCAATACGGCTGCCAGGGAATCTAATTCGAGTGTTTCTATCTTTATAAATAGTATAAAAACAATATGACTGCAGGGGAATCCAATAAAAGTTCTAAATATCTAAATCTAGTTTTTCCATCTTTATAAATAGCATAACTTCAATATGGCTGCCGCTTAATTCTATTTTTTCGATCTCTATAAATAGCATTATTTCAAAATAGTTGCTGTAGAATAGAGTTCAAATTATTCGATCTCAATAAAAAGCATAATTTCAATATGGCCGCCTGTCAATTGTAGTTTTTCGATGTCTACAAATAGCATGATTTCAATATGTCCGTCGTGGAATAGAATTCTAATGTTTCGATCTCTATAAAAACATACTTTCAATATGACCGCCGATTAATTCTATTTTTTCGATCTCTATAAATAGCATTATTTCAATATGACCACCTTGGAATCGAATTTTAGCGTTTCTATTTCTATAAATAGCATAATTTCAATATGACCGCCGGTTAATTCAAGTGTTTCGATCTCTATTAATAACATAATTTCAATATGGCCGCCGTAGAATGGAGTTCTAATTTTTTCATCAGTATAAATAGCATAGGTTATTTGTATGTTTTCGATCTCTATATGCAGCATAATTTCAATATGGCCGCCAGGGAATCGAATTCAAGTGTTTCGATCTCTATATGAAGCATTATTTCATTTTGGCCTCCATGAAATCGAATTCTTGTGTTCCGAGCTCTATGAATAGCAATTATTTCAATATGGCCGCCGGTTAATTCAAATATTTCAATCTCTATAAATAGCAATTGGCAATTTGGCTGCCGGTTAATACTAAATTTTCGATCTCTATAAACAGCATTATTTTAATATGGCTGCCAGGGAATCGAATTGTAATACTTCGATCTCTATAAACAGCATAATTTCTGAATGGCCGACGGGGAATTCTGGTTTTTTCATCTCATGAACGGCATAATTTCAATATGGCCGCCGGTTAATTCTAATTTTTCGTACTCTATAAATATTTCTATTTTTTTTATATCCCTAAATAGCATAACTTCAATATCACTACTGGCTAATACTAATATTTCGTTCTCCACAAATAGCATAATTTCGATATGACCGCCGATTAATTCTAATTTTTCGATCTCTATTAATAGCATAATTTCAATATGGCCGCCGGTTAAAACTAATTTTTTTTATCTCTATAAATAGCATAATTTCAGTATGGCCGCCAGGGAAGCGAATCCTAGTGTTTCAATCTCTATACATAGCATAATTTCAATATGGCCGCAGGGGAATCGAATTCTAGGATTTCGAT
>JAWDGP010006357.1:117500-172500 GCA_033675545.1 Elysia crispata | reverse complement strand
TTTGTCTGTTATGGATTTACATATCTTTTGTGTGTTGTCAAACAATTAGTCAGAAAGAGTTGGGTTTTTTTGTTTTTGTTTTTTTTTTTTTTTCGGGTTTTTTTTGGGTTTTTTTTTTTTTTGTTTTTGTTCTTTTAAACCGTTTCCAAAGATTTGTAAGGCAAACACAAAGAAACAGTTTATTGTGTTCATGTTTAACTGATAATGACTAATAAATACTTGTTACACGGACGAAATAATATTGTTAAACAATTGTATCATACAATTTTTTACACCGCTCAAGATTTTAGCCCTATTTCTGGAAGGAAAATAAAAAAAACCTTTCAATTACTTAATATACTTTTTTTTTTTTTTGCTGTCATTCTCATTTTAGCTTTGGTAGAGATTTTGAATTTTTGAAAAAAGGGAAATATGCAAGGTTAGTTTGCTAATTTTAATGAGCTGGAATATTGTTAAACCGTTGATTCTTCCCCCTCTTTTTCCAAAGATTCCATACACGGGAGTATAAAAAAAACCTCGGAAACATCATGCTGGGTTCATCGGTATCAAGGCCGCCTTTGAGTACCGCCATTTTCTTTCTTCTCCTGATCACCATGACCTTTTTCCGTAATGCGCATGCGTCCTACTCGGAGCACGACCACAGCCATTCTCACAGCCACAGCGTGAAAGCTTCTCACAGCCACAGCCACAGCCACGACCACAAACACAGCCACGAGCATTACCACCACTACGAGAAGAGCTCCAGCCACGAGGACAACGGTCTGTTGATGGCTTTGTTGGCGATGGCGCTGGCTCCACCTCCTCCTCCACCACCTCCACCACCACCTGGTTAACAGCAACCACAACAACAACAAGTGTAACACGGGTGTTGTGTATGTCAAAATTTGCTTTTCTATATGCCCTATCCATCAAAGAAACAACTATTGTTATTTCAAAGTTTTTTTTGGATTTTCTTTTCTTTGTTTCTTTTTCGCCTTTGGATTATTCATTTGTACTATATGTGTCAAATATTTGATTTTGGAAGAAATGTTATCGTAATAAATTTGTGGAAGATGGTAAAAAGTTAGTTACGTTTTCAGTTTACCTTTTCACTTCTAAGTTCAACGATTTCCTGTGTTTGTTTCACTTTTTTTAAAGAAATGGTTTTTGTTCTTTAAGTTTTCTCTATTTGTCTACACGAAATCAATAATATTCAATCGCAAGTACAAACATACATTATTGTTCTATGCTTTAGTCTTACAATGTTATAGTCTACACATCACAATTTATACCGTTTGTACAAAAAATCTATAATAGGCTTTCTCTCTGCTTTTGTGTGTGTGTGTGTGTGTCTCTCTCTCTCTCTCTCTCTTCTCTTTTCTTCTCTTCTCTTCTCTTCTCTCTCTCTCTTTTCTTTCTCTCTTGCTCTCTCAATATCTGTTTCTATTTTACTGTTGTTTACAATCATACCCTCTTGCCAACCTATCTGTCTACCTGTCGAACTATCTGGCTCTCTCTATCTCTTTCTTTCATGTATCACATATTCTATCTGTCTATGTCTCCCCCTGTCTCTCGCTATCTTTCGCTATCTACATATGTCTCTATCTGAAAGTTATTTATCTAATTTTTAGTCATCAGTCAGTCTATCTGTCTATCATCTATCATTTTTCTATAAATCAGTCTAATTGTCTAGTATTTTACCAATCTATTCATCTTCTATCTATTCATCAAGTTAAATATTTATCTACAAACCTATCCATCGGTCAATCTGTCTTCTTAGACTTTGTGAGGCAAATAAAGCGTTTCGAGCAGCCAAAGTAGGTTTAGAAAGTCATTTACATACGACGCTGGCTTTTTACCGAAGAAGTAGGACAGATTGTCATGGCAACATCTCGTAAATCAAAATAAAATTTTGTCCATAGCTTAACAACGCGCAATAAATTTGGATCTGTTTTATTATTTTTGATCAAAAGTTGTGACGATGGATTATGAATGAAAATGACATAAACATCGACACTGCAAATTAATATGTTGACGATATCTTTATGACAAGTTTAACCTTTTAGCTCTTACTTTTCTGTACTGAAAATGATTTCAGCTACACACTTTTTTTTTCTTTTTTTTTTTTTATTTCGGTTCTTGATAATCTCTTTAAGTTATCAGGCTTTCTAGTAAATTTGATGTTAGTTCTTACAAAGATAAAGCGACATATCAAGACTAATCAGTGTGCGTTTTCACAGGAAGGAGCAGTATTGAGGAGCAGATTTACCTAAATCTCCCTGTCAATTGTCCTTAATCTCTTTGAACTCAAGTGTTGGACAATGAATATAACTACAGTGCAAAAGTCGCTGGTCGAAAGGTCAAATGCCACGCTTCAACCAAGATTTGAAACTGCTGGTCAGACGCCAGGTGTCATTTGTTTTGGCTTTTGAAAAACGTGATAACTCTGAATAACTGCGCAAACCAAAATTTATAAGTCTAACTGCGATATTGATACATTATAGTCATTATCTATTCATCTGTGTAGAGTCATAATAAAAATTCAACGTTTATATAACGTTATCATTAATTTTGGTTACACACAAAAGAAAATCTAAAAATCTGGAAGTAGCTACTGATCAAACATAGCAACCTTCCTGCCATATTTCAAGCCTTTTGAAAAAAACATGGCAGTATTTTTCTCTGAAACTAATCGCATGTGTAGAGGAACATCGTTAATTTTTTTTCTTTAGAGTTTTATTCCCCTGTTATTCGTATTTCATACTCTATAGTACGGAGAACAAGTCAACTATAAACATCAGATGGTCAAAAATTGAGCTCGTTCAGTCACACTTTGGTTTTACGCACGGTAATCAGTTTCAAGCTGATAAATTTTGAGACTTCGCAGATCGATCTGGCTATTGGCGATGTGTTTTCTTTGAGAGCAGAAGGAAAAGAGAGAGAGAGAGAGAGAGAGAGAGAGAGAGAGAGAGAGAGTGATGTGAAGTTTTTATAGCCAATTTTTTTTTTCCTTCGTTATCGTTTTTTCTAATCTCCTGTCAATGAGAAAATCTGTGATGGAGCCACGCAATGTCAGTGGGGACCAAAATCCATTATCGTTTGGAAAGAATCAATTTAGACCTTCATTTTTGACAAGCCTTTTAGAGTATTTTCAATTTCAGTATCCTGGCACACAATTTACCCAGTCGACTGGCTTCATTCAGCGCAGGCAATAAACGTTTTGAAATGGTTCTACGAAAAATAGTAGGGAATAAAATATCAAAAAAAGATTTCAAATGGTAATTCAGCTCTAAATTATGAAGAGTTTTTTTTTCTTTGTCTTAGTGCCGGTGGTTGTTTAATAGAACACTTGGATGTTACCGGCGTAAACCATTCGTCGAGGTTCAAAACCTTGCTTATCATCTGTGTGGGAGTTTTGGTTCGACTCTGCTCATAGAGGTTTTACTCGATAAGTTGAAAGCCTGTCAAAAACTTGATGTGGACAGGTGATATCAAAAATTATACAATTGTATACTATTGTCTGATCTGGGTCAAATGTAAGCCACTCATTCTTTAAACTGGTTAGAACCGATTTAATCATTTTCAAGAGACTCTCAATCAATCAATCAATCAATCAATCAGGTGCCGTGCTCTTTAGCGTAGGTGATCGGGACCTTCCACGCATCTCTATCCCTCGTCGCTTTTAGAGACTCTCTTTAAGTCTTTTAAAATGAGGAAAAAAAATGAAGAATCATTCTCGATTAATATTTCTTCGCAAAATTGTAGAACAATTTTATTACTGTGTACTAAAAGCTTACTTTTCCGACTTTTGCCCAGCAACTGCGGAAAGATAAACTTACAGATTATTGATATAGTAGGAGGGGGACTGGTACCCAAGGCGAAGCTGCACTCGAACCCAATGTATCAGGACTAAAACAGAAAAACGTGTCATTCAAATTGAGACAAAATCTTTATCTCTCACTGCATAAGAATAAAAGCGCGATCAAGTAGGAAAATAATGGTTGTAAGATTATTAGTTTTCAAAAGCAAAATTTTAAAGCTATGTGATTTATGTAGTGATTCAGGTGCAAAAGTTGGTAAATGTGTTATTAGTTGACATCTATGAAAGGTATGGAAAGCAACCAATAATAACGTCATTTCTTAAAGGATAATGTATTAGATATTAATAATATTTATTGAAACAATTTCTTTTTACTTTTCTTTCTATAAATAAAATGATATTATGTATCTCTATCAGCTTATTTAATTGTTGAGGTGAGCTCTGCTCAAAAATTTTTATCGGAAGGAAAAGTTCAGAAAATGAAATTCAATTGACATGTGACTGTTACATTCATAAAAAGTAGATTTCTTATCCCATATGTAACCAAAGATTTGTTAAGATTTAGTTTCAACATACCATTTTGATGTGCTACTCTAGCGGCTGTAAACGTCATCATGTTGATTGAGTCATTGTGTTTCTAAGAAGTTCAGATCAATATAAATATGACGGGCTCCTGAGATACAGCTTTCAGATCTGTGTTTTATGAGTTCCGATAAAAAGTTAAATAAATTGTGCGAAGTTTTAATTGATTTTTTTTAATATATATTTTATGTCATGTTTAGTAATCGTCCCAAAAGTTTCTAGTACAAACCTTGCACGGAAATGGGGGGTGGGGGGCTTTCTATGATTGTTGGTTAGACAGGATCCGACATTTCCTCCTACCTTTATCAGCCAAGGATCGAACTCATAAGGTCTTATTGACTTTCCTTTCCTTTACAGAGATGTCTAGAAAGGCGGTCTTATGCTGTTTTTGTATTAATCAAAGTAGCAAGATCATCCATCTAAGCAGATCACATTGTGATTCGGTAAAAATTGTCAAGGGAAATTCACACACTTTTTTTATGAGTTTAGTGTGCCCGATTTAAGAAGGGATAAACCTGGCAAGGTTAAAGACCATTTAAGTCTAGTGGTTGGTCCATCAAGCTCGTGATACTCCGGTTGCTGGTTCAATTCCAGCTTCCAAACTATAGATGTTGTGAATGTATCGGATAATTAGCTCACCCGCATTTTACTCAGAATATGCGCTTGTAATCAGTATCTAACAAGCGTTAGATATGTGCATTTTTTTTTAGATTTACAGCTTATTTTTTTACAAAAAGTTTAACTATGTCGACTTTATGTAGAAGATGTTTTAAAAATTTAGGTATATAACAATTTGGTTCATCGATTTAAAATATTTTTAGAATGAAAATTGTTTCTTCATATACATCGCTTTGAGCTTCTTACAGAAAAGGCGAACAAAAATCTTACTATAAGTTTTATTATTATTATTATTATTATTATTATTATTATTATTATTATTATTATTATTATTATTATTATTATTATTATTATTATTATTATTATTATTACTATTATTATTATATTATTGTTTTTGTTTTTGTTGTTGTTGTTGTTGTTGTTGTTGTTCTTCTTCTTCTTCTTCTTCTTCTTCTTCTTCTTCTTCTTCTTCTTCTTCTTCTTCTTCTTCTTCTTCTTCTTCTTCTTCTTCTTCTTCTTCTTCTTCTTCTTGTCGTTGTTGTTGTTTTTGTTGTTATTACCATTATTACTTTTTATTATCATCAAAATTAAATTGACAGTAAGCAGCTAATAGAATACTGTGATTTTTTGCTTTCAGAAAAGTATTGAATTTTCTTGACTTTTTAAAGGTTTTGAAGTAGCAGTCTTCCAACGATCCTTTCTAAGGGTTACGTAAAATCTGAACTTCCCTTTTTTTTTTTTTTTTTTTTTGGATTTCTGTAAAGCTGTGATGACAGCATAGATGTGAGAGCTTGTGTGGTGTGCAATATCTAGAAATGTTAAGTATATCTCACCTGCGCACAATCCTATCCTCAGCAGTCTCAGAATTTGACTAATTGTGTTCTATTTCAAAAGGGGGAAAAAAATGCAATGTACATTGATTATTTATTGATATTGCTTGCAAAATATATTATCGCGCCTAGAATATTCATATTATGAAAATAGATATAGACATGTCATTAATTTTCATTTTTATGCTTTTTAAACATGCACAGCAAAGTTAAAACTGATGCAATGTTGAGCAAGTTGTTTCGACATTAATAATGATTATCTTAGTCTGTGAACGACGCACGACTTATTTTTTTAATTCCATGTATTTTCCGATCTTTATGCTAAATACTTCGTGCAGTAATAGAAACAGACGCAAAACAATGACGCGACGCCACACAAAAAAGCAAATATTATATTACTCAACTCAACTTATACAGAGAGTAAATAATTACACAAATCAGAGAATATGTTTTTCAGATATTTATTTGACCAGACCTGATAAGACAAATAACATGAAAAAAAGCCCTGATATAATTATAACTGTTGGTTTCAAACAATTTGAGGATACAAGGTTCGAGAATGATTGATCACCTCTGATCCGTCGCAAATGTCACGTCAAGTAATTAGTTTTTATCTCATCTAAACTACCCATACAGAAAACATCGTTATAAGTTATTTAAGTTTTTAATTTACGTAGAGAAGGCTTGCTGTCAAGGATAGACAAATGACAACTAGCAATTCATGTTTATTCTGGAGAAGTGAGATTAACTCCAACAACCTCTAGAGCAGGCTGTCACGGAGATATTATCCTGGTGGTGGTGGTGGAGGAGGAGGAGGTGGAGGTGCAGCCAACAACATCATCAGCAAGGCGTTAAGCATGCCGTTGTCGTCGTGGCTGGAGCTCTTCTCATGGTGATGATGATGCTCGTGGCTGTGTTTGTGGTCGTGGCTGTGGCTGTGGCTGTGAGAGGCATCCACACTGTGGCTGTGGGAGTGGCTGTGATCGTGTTCTGAAGACGCCTGAGCGTCATGAAAGGTTGCCGTGGTAACCAGAATGAGAAGTAAAATGGCTGTGGTGACGGGTTGTCCTGCCCGTGTTGGCTGTACCATGATGTTAAGTCGACTTTACAACCTAGATATGAAGACAAATGAAAGGAAATGCCAAGCTGAGGTTAGCCATAACAAAGAAGTTTTTTTGTTGTTGTTGTTTATTTCGTGAAATAAAGTTATGGAAACGCAAATTGCTGAATTGTCCTCATCAAAGAAAGTCAGATAATTTAAGCTACCATTAGTAAACACATCAGGGTAACAGCAATCAAACTGTCCTTTGATGATTCCCAATTAACAGTTACAGGAATCGCATGTCAAAAGCGCATCACCATTGTGAATTGCAGCGAACGACTTGAGTATGCGGAGAACATCTTTAATCTATGAAATCTTTAATGAAACATCTTTAAAGATATCATGTAGAATATAAAAAGCTAGCTGAACCTGAACATAAATACTAATTTGGGAGGAGAATTTAGTTTTGCTCTGTTAATGAAATATTATGAAAGTGTGCACACCCGATTTTTTCTCGTTTTACATTTTTCACAAGCAGTAAAGAAAAAAGATACTGCGTTTTAGAAATCTTCGAAGAAAATATGTAGGTAGCAATCTAGATCAACCGTAAAGAATATTATGTTTTCCCGCTATAAGGGCAGTAGCAAGTTTTATAGTAAAACAGAACATTTCTGAAAGTGAAACATACAACAAGTTTGGATATCGGTTCTCTAGTTAGCATAAAATGTTTTGTGCTAAATTAAAACAATCCCATGATTTCACTTTCGATGAAACATCAATCAAGATTTCAAAGAAGGGTGGTGCCAACACCACTGGTTATGCTCAATCCATGTCTTTTACAGGCCGTACCGGAGCTAAATTTTTTTTTTTTTTTAAGTCATTTCGCAATAAACATTAAACTTTTGCCCGAAAAAAAGTGACCTGAGTTCAACACTTAAAAGTAATTTGATTAAGTAAGATTGATTTTGCTGCTCTTCTCAAACAAAGAAAATGGCGGTAATGTTGGCACTAGCCACATCTCATGGTGAAAATGCCAGGACCAAGAATTTACGTATTGTATTATATTTTATTGTATGTATTTTAGTGTATGAATTTGAAAAATAAAGCAAGTGAACGAAGTGGCTGTTAAGATACATCAAAACACTTAAGTATCTTAAATGCTTATATGCTATTTCAACTATCTCAACTATATATATTTTAAAAACTTACCTTGACAGTGTTAACAGTACTCCTAGGACATCCACTATGTTAAAGTATCTTAAAGGTAACTTGTCCTCCACAGTGCTATAGACAGAAGTCTTGAGATAAACCGCAATCTGCAGCCACAGTATTTATACATTTTTGTACAGTGCAAGGCTTTGTTAAAACATTAACTGAAAAATTCGTGAAAAAAAACTGTTTCATCTGTATAGTAATTCTATAAGTATAATTCAAAATGCTTTTTTTTATTATGTTCACCTTACATGTGCGCCTCCGCCCCCCCCCCACACACACACACAGACAGACAAAGGCAAGTAGTACAGCACAAGACAAACAAAATTGTAAGCTTTATAGTTGCGCTTATGTCGATCTTGAATGTATAAACCTATTTGTGAACTTTTCAATTCAGTTAAGAAAACGAGATGTTGAATGTACACATATGCAAAATTCAAACATACAGTACAAAAGCTAGAGCGTGTTGGGTAAAACGAAAATTATAAATCTTTTGTTTTGCTTTCTACAGCCCAGCCACTGTTGTTTTGAATCAAGGCTTTGTTTTTTTGTGGGAGAACAAATTAAGACATGGAACGATGTTTGACTATTTTTCATTATTGTGAATAATTTTACTATGTCAACGAGACAAACTTTGTTTGAAACGCATGTCTTACAAAACATGACAGTGTATTTGTAAAGCATTGTATTGAGAGCTATGCGATTAAAAGGTCAAAAATGTATTTGTTTTGTGGCAGGTGCAATAGCGTTTCTTGGTGTAAGGTATCTCCGTGCCTCTTGTGGTTCTCTGAGTTATTAACCATTGAGGTGCGTCATGATTGAGGTACAGGTGTGAATTTTCGATCACATTGAGATGTAGGTATATGAAAATTTGATGGCACGCAGAGAGGCAAGACATGAAATGTGCGGACAATTTAATTCAAAGTATATAACAATGCAGATGATATTTACGAACGAAAAAAAACTCAATTCATAAAAATATGATGGTATTCCGCCAGTTTCTTGTACTTTTCATTGATCTTCTTCTTTTTTCATTGCTGCTGTTGTTGTTGTTGTTGTTGTTGTTGTTGTTGTTGTTGTTGTTGTTGTTGTTGTTGCCCTTCTCTTTCTTCTTCTTCTTCTTCTTCTTCTTCTTATTATTATTATTATTATTATTATTATTATTATTATTATTATTTTTATTATTATTATTATTATTATTATTATTATTATTATTATTATTATTATTATTATTATTATTATTATTATTATTATTATTATTATTATTATTATTATTAGTAGTAGTAGTAGTAGTAGTAGTAGTAGTAGTAGTAGTAGTAGTAGTAGTAGTAGTAGTAGTAGTAGTAGTAGTAGTAGTAGTAGTAGTAGTAGTAGTAGTAGTAGTAGTAGTAGTAGTAGTACTAGTAGTAGAAGTAGTATTAGTAGTAATAGTAGTAGTAGTGGTAGAAGTAGCAGTAGTAACAGTAGTAGTAGTAGTAGTAGTAGTAGTAGTAGTAGTAGTAGTAGTAGTAGTAGTAGTAGTAGTAGTAGTAGTAGTAGTAGTAGTAGTAGTAGTAGTAGTAGTAGTAGTAGTAGTAGCAGTAGTTTTTCAATTGTGATTATTATTATTATTATTATTATTATTATTATTATTATTATTATTATTATTATTATTATTATTATTATTATTATTATTATTATTATTACTATTTTTATTACTTTTATTATCCTGCTACCAATTTATTTCGAAGAATATCAGGTATGTTCGACATTCAACAAAATGTGGGGCAAATATTTTTAAAACAGTATTTTTCCAGTTATGTTTGGCATCTGAATAGTATATTAAATTTGCTTAAAAGGCTATTATTTTTATCGTTCTCAATTATTCATTTTTTTTCGTAATTATGAGAATGCCACTTGGTTGAATATCATATGTGTACCATTCAACGAGCAATTTATGCATATCCTCTCATTAGATTATATTCCTTATCAATATTTATTTCGAGGTATCTGTTTGTTTGTTGTTGTAGTTTTTTTTTTTTTCAAACCTGCCCTAAACCCTTATAACAACCTTTCATAGTTATAACGAGTGAATATGGCGGGAAATTATTTTTCACATAAAACTACAAAAGCTAGATCCCAGCTCTTGAAACATTACATACAGCTTAAGTTCCAGGATCAATGAAGATGCTTGAGAAATGTAAAAAAAAATACATATAAAAGTCACCAACTTGAACTCATAAACAATGAACGAAGTAAAAACAGTTGTGTTTAACATAGAATACGTTTCGCCTTCACTGGCTTCATCAGTAACTTGCCGCTGTTTTCACGCTAAGAGCCATGGATAAGTTAAATAGTGTTTTAGCTTTTATAGTCACAGAAACTATTTGATCCACATCAAGATGAGACCAAACCTGACGATCAGATGACCGACCATAGGATTTGAACTTAGAACCTATGACATCTCAGTAAAATCATCTGCCGACTGAACCATTAAGTATCCTTTTCAGGTATCTAAATTAAGTGCAGTTTTTTGTCTTTTTATCTTTCTAGTACTAGTAAATGTATCAGAAATATTATCACACTGTAACCTTTTGTCTGATTATCTTTCAGTGATAAGATACTATTTGCCAGTTCTAAACAAAGGCGGTTAAATATACGATTATCACTATAGTTCGAGAGGGAAGCATAGAGCGTCTCTCAAAAAATATTCGTGGGAGTTATTCGAAAATAATATTCGAGCTTTATTCCGCAACATTAGCCTCAAAGTTGCGAATTGAGTTTCAAAAGCCTTGGGTTAGATTTCATGACAACAGGTAGAAATGTCCTTCCCAAAGCCGTTTTTTTTTATATGTAAATTCATGATTTTGTTGGAGTCTTGAATATATTGCTGCTCGTCCTTGAAACGTCTTTGCACGTAACATTTATTGTGGCGATGACAAAAACAATGTTTTCATTATTACAAGCATATTTGAAAACTCTAAAACAAAACTATATGTTTTATCTAGAATTCCTTACAAAAAACTGGAACTGGTAAAATGCTTTGGTCAATAGATGTAGAGCTAGATCGTGAAATTTTATCGTAGAATGAGATTGTATGCTTGATTAAGAAAATGATGCATGAAATATAACAAGATGTTCGTAATTACACAGAAGCTTCTGGCTGCGGCTGCCATAACTAGTGTAGTCTATCTGAACCAAGCATTGTTTTGTCTACAGAGAGTATAATTTTACAGAAAACTAGGTATCATTGTATGCATTTTGGAACTCCAATTTTCGGTCACAGTTTTCTCATGAACATTCCAAAGAGGAGACTTAAAAATGCTATAACCTTACATCTATATTTTCCTAGTGTTTTAGGGTATATCAATTTTACAATAATTAAACCGTGGCTTATTATTTCCAAATTTTGTCGTTTGTACCAGTTACTATAGCTGTATGATATTTATAAGGACCCACATTCGATCTAATAACGGGGTTTGTTCCTCAGAAATCCCTTCTTCAGGTTTATTTCAGACAAAAAAAATGGATTATAAAAAAATAGTTCTTCCTCTTTTACTCAGTCTCCCTTTAAACGCTAAAATTGGAGTACGCAGGTACAAACAAAAATACTAGAGGTGGGTGTTTTCTGAAAATTCATTATTATAACATAACAACAAGGCGTTTAAATCGACCTTTAAAATTTCACAAAATTTTACAAAAAACAAATTATTCTTATTCTTTGTTTGTGAGACAGACTTGGGAATTCCGTGTTCTTAGAACTAGGTAACCATGGAAAGTTGAACCATAAAATGTTTTTTAAAAAAAACGTTACTTAAAATGTAACCGCACAAGTATGCCACTTTTTCTGTCCAAAAGTTACTGAAAAAAAAGAGAAAAAACAGTCTTAAGCTTCGTTTCCACTTTCCTGTTTTTAAGTCACCCGTCTGTAAAGATTGCACTTCGTACATTCTTTCAGGGGAGCCATGGATGCAGGTGCGTTGATGGAGGACTAGAAATTGTCTTTATCAAAATGGGCATAAATTAGATCAGAGATGACTTAGTTTCGAACACCGCTGACGTGTTCACGGATAAACGATGGAAATTATAAATGGAGAAATGTCATCGAAACATTACTCACATTAATTTCTTCAATAAAGATCACCAACTTGTGGAGAAGAAGACGGTTTATCCTGTAACCAAAACCCATTCGTTTTGACAATTTTAAAGTAAAGTACCATGTTATCTTTCCTTAAATGAAGAAAATTAGGGAAAACGATATCAAAATAATACTTGAGACCATCTTTAAAAATTTCTATGACGTTGGGTTGAGGAATGACTTAAAAAAACGGTACCATGACTCCTTGTGGAACTGTATGATAGATCCAGATAGAATTCGATTATCCAGAGCTGTGGTAGCGGTCATACTGATCTCCTGATTTGCATTAATATTTGTAAGCGGAATTTCGAGCTGGTATCCTATGTTACATGTATATTAGATCTTATAAAATATTATAATGCTACATAGTTACAGGGTATGAGCTCTGTCTAATAATCATATTTATGCATGTTTAGACTAAATTGTTTTATATTTTTTGTAATTTCTCTCCCATTTGCGGCATCTTTCTTTCTTACATGTAAATGAGCGCTTCTAACTAGGAATATGAGCTATTAGAGAGAGAGAGAGAGAGAGAGAGAGAGAGAGAGAGAGAGAGAGAGAGAGAGAGAACATAATAAAAGAGATAATATCATATTATGTACATAATTGACGACCGATAATTTTTGTTTTCATTTCTGGGTTGTTGTCTTTTTTAAACGTTAGAGGTTCAACTGCTTTCACAAATGGAATTTTAGATCGTTGGTTGTTGTTGTTGTTGTGCCGGTAAAGGCGTCGGTGGTGTTAGTGGTTGTTCTTGTTGCTCATGTTCTCGTCGTGGTGGATGTTTTATTTGGTGTTATGTCGGTGCTGGGAAGCGGTAATCGCTATTGCTGCGATGAGTATAGTTGGAATGATGGATATTGATGTGATGATGCTGATAGTGGTGATGGTGGTTGATATTTGTCAAAAACATACATATTCCATATTTGTGGCCGCCGGATCTCTTATCTTGATAAGAATCAGCAAGCACTACTTCCAAGGGTGTCACGGTAACCATGGATATAATAAAGATTAAGGTCGTTGACTGCTCTCTGTTTGATCTCAACATGTTTTGCATTGCTTATTGGCCGAGACAGGACGGAAATGTCTTTTCAGAATATTGTCAAATAGCGTTTTTGGTCAGACAAACCTTCTGGCAGAACCTTATGAAAGAGGCCCATAATCATTTCTTATGACACTGCTTGTAACGGAAGTTTCGAGCAACTTCAAACTGTGCAGGTTCACAGGAATTGTTACTCCGAAGTAAGAATTCAAAAGTTGATATGGCTTATAATATGACATTTGTAACTGAATTGTTTTCTTACGAGTTTATTTCCAGAGAAATGTATCGTTTTTCGTAAAAGCATGTTTAACCGCACACTTAAGTAATTCTCTATCACAAACGTGATAATCAGTTTTGATTTTTCAATTGAGAAAAAAAGCTATTTCTACTTGAATAATTTTAAGAAAGTCAGTGTGACCAAGGCGTCATGAATCAGCCTTTACCAAACGTTTTAATAATCTGACAGCTTCTTTTAAATGTAATTTCCGCCTCCACTTAATTGAATTATATTTGTTTTCCATTGAACAAAATTTCTGTTATTTTGATAAAAGTGCAAACTTCTTTATCGTTTTTAGACCTAGACATCGCAAAATGATTATATTTTTGAAAAATTATAGAAAATGCTCCAAAAACGGATTAAACGCAGAAAGTACAAATTCATTACAGAAAGGGGTGTAAACAAAGCATTAAATAAATTTGTACGTGCTTTCGCATCTCATTCCAATATCATTTAATGGTTCCTATACAAACTAAGAAACCATAACAGGCTGGCATCGTCCAGTCATAGCGTGGGTGTTGTGGCGTATTCAAAATAGCATTCAGAAGATATAAAGCTGGCTGGATTTATTTATTTCTTGAAATTATAGTTAAGTATGAAGGTGATTTTTCTTCCCTACATTGATTGTCAGTATTTTTTTTAATGAAGTGGCCTGCGGCCTTATCACATCCGGAGGAAGATTAATTTGTAAAAAGCAAAATATTTTGAAATAGTAATCTTTTTTAAAAGTCTTATATGGAATAGTATAAGGTGCGAAGCAGGTAGTTCTTAAACACATGAAACCAATTTAAAAGGTTTAAATTCTCAGTGAATAAGTGGTTTCAAACTTATTTCACATTAAATGGTTATAGCAACATGGTTAGCTTTTATAATAGTAAATTCAAAAGAGGCAAGGGCTGTTGACTTTTTAAAAGGGGCACACCGGCATTTATAGTACGCTTCCGTTATGTAGTATTAGCAAATAAAATTAATCATATTTGAATATATTTGAATGTCTTAGGATATTACGAGCGGTTACATTAAAAACAATGCCATGAGCCTAAGTCATTTTCTATTGAAATTAACAATCAAAAAGGAGAAGCTTAATATAATGTCACAGACGGTTCTGATAAGTATGATTACTTTAGAAACTTCTGAGCCCTTTTCAGCCGTTACATCAAGTTAGTGACTCAGCGATGTTCAGGAAAAATGGCATCCAGACATTTTCTCCTCGTTCCGCGATGACAAATACTCGCATGTAGCCCACACACCATTATGTATTCAAACATTATATCGCCTTACTAAACAGGAAAATATACAGCGGACCTTCATAGAATCTCGCACCATTGACTTATCATCCCACTCAAACTGCTTTCACATTGAAAAATCGGAAACCAGCTGAATATAATTAAATCATATTTTTAAAGATTCTCTTGAAGACGTTTAAGGAGGTTTTGCATTTCCACTAATAGTTCCTTCAAGGAATCAATAGCTGGTCATTTAGTCTAATTTTATGATAATAAATGCTTAAAAGGATCTATGGATAGAATTGAAATTTTTTTAAAGTATATTAACTAATTCTATATTTTCTATACCTATTTGAAGATTTTTTTTTAAACACTGTGAGAAGTTTTGAATTTCTGCCAAAAGTGTCAAAATGTGCAGCGCCTTGCCGGTCTCAAAATTCAGAGCTGCCCGTTCCATGTCACCAACACGACAACGAATATTCAAAGATCTACAGATTTGCATCTCACAAATCTAGTTAAAGATCCCTATTTCAGCTTGACGAAATAATTAATTTCGATAAAGGAGTGACTGAAGAACCCCGGTTCTTTCAACTCTCTCTCTCTCCCTCTCTCTCTCTCTCTCTCTCTCTCTCTCTCTCTCTTTCTCTCTCTATCTATCTATCTCTCTTTCTCTCTCTCTATCTCTCTCTATCTCTCTCCCTTTTTCTCTCTATCTCTCTCTTTCATTCTCTCTCTTTCTCTCTCTATCCCTCTCTATCTCTCTCTTTCTCTCTATCTCTCTATCTCTCTCTTTCTCTCTATCTCTTTATCTCTTCCTTTCTCTCTCTATCTCTCTCCAGACCTCTTCTTACTTTCATTATGATTAATATGAACCCAATGAGCAGAGTAAGATGGAGTCAGACTATAGAAGGTAAACACATCGCGCCGAGACGTCCATAGATCTGTAAACAGAACCTCTGATTTTGTTGAGTTGTATATTAACCACCACAGACTTTAAACACCGACCATTGACTTAAGTAAATGGAACCAGTCTAGAATGTCATGATGGCGACATTGGTCAATAGATGGTTTTCCTGGCCGACATGTACTGCTGTTGTCAGGTTCCAATGCTCTCTGGGATTTCACCCAATTCTATCGGGAGATTTAATAGTAATTGTGAAGAGTAGGGAGAGTATGGGCGAATGAGGGGGAGAGGGGAAAGGAAAAAAAACAGTGGTGTGTGTGTGTGTGGGGGGGGGTGAGGGGGGTTGGCTAGCAGGCTGTAGGACTTAATTATCATCTCTTTATGTTCCTAGTTAGTGTTCAATGAGAGTCACAACTGAGGAATGTTAACTCCAAGTCAAAACTTGAACTTTTTCGTTTCGGCTCCTCGTAATTTTTTTTTTTTTCAATCAGGGTGGAAGGAAGGGGTTTATAATAAACTGAATGCTGAAAACGTTTTTATCAAGTTCAAATAGTATATTGTTTACGGCAAAAGGATAAATAATATACTCTATTTTACTTTCGTTTTCATTTTGTAATAAGTAACACAGGTCACAGGACTACTTTCATATAGAAATAAGCAGGGGGAAAAAATGAGGGACAGCGGAATAGCATAAGAGAGATAGGGAGAGACACAAAATGAGAGAAGTGAAAGAAGATATGGAGAGAGAGAGAGAGAGAGAGAGAGAGAGAGAGATGAAGGATAAGAGAGTCGTGCCGAGTGGGGGATGAGGTAAAGGCGAGTTATCCTTCTTGACATTCTCGTGGGCGGGTCTCAAGTGGTCTCGAAATTTTCTGAACGGTTCTGATCTTTAAGAGCCCGTGCCGTGTCGGTGAGTTTGGGGTGTTGAAAGATTTCCTCTCGTGATGATGAATTTTAAGTCTGTATTTGTTTGAATGTTGTTTTTTATTATTATTATTATTATTATTATTATTATTATTATTATTATTATTATTATTATTATTATTATTATTATTATTATTTTCTTCACCCAATCGCTTTCTGTTTCCAGCAAAGTACTAATATTACAGTTTTAGGAATTTTTATTTCCTTTTTTTAACGATTTACTCTTCTTTTTTTTCCTCTTTCTCCTTTGCTATTTTAACTTAACATTAAATTGTCACATTCTACGTATTTCATGATTTCTTGATTAATAGTTTTGTAAAACAATTCATGAGGAAAATAAAAAGGGATTATCTGTCTTCAGCAAAGCATTTGAAGCACCGGTGGCATGTTTGATTCATCCATTGCGATGCAAATCCACCATATCAAACCATAGCTAGGACCGTGAAGATTAAAAAAAGGAAGCCGCCTTCTTTGTCTTTATAATGACACCAGTAAAGTTGCTTTTTTTTTTTTTCTCGCGGTTCATTATTAAGGCCTAAAAGCCCAAGCAGTTGTATCATGGACCCATAGAAGATGTTTTTATCTTTGAAAAATATTTGTATCATCTGGTCCTTTACACCTTTTTGTGTCGATGAAATAATACAGAGGCGGTGGTACAGATTTAGAGAGAAGAAAAAGGAGCTGAGTTAAAAATATTATTATTTTTTTAATACAACATATGAAGAAAGACACGATGCTAATATAATGCCATGTTTGGACCTCTTTAATAAATCAAAACCAACCAAGGTTAACGCATCGTTTGAGTGTTATCCAGGAGGTGGTGGAGGTGGTGGAGGAGGAGGTGGAGCTAACGCCATCGCCAACAAAGCCATCAAGAGGCCGTTGTCGTGGTCACTGGAGCTTTTCTTGTGGTAATGGTGGTGCTCGTGGCTGTGCTTGTGGTCGTGGCTGTGGCTGTGGCTGTTGGAGGACTCCACACTGTGACTGTGCGAGTGGCTGTGGTCGTGTTCGGAGGATGAGTGCCCGTTCCGAAGGTTTGCCATGGTGATCAACAGGACAAAGAAAATGGCTAGTCCTGAGCTTTTTGATCGCAACATGTTGTTTGTTCTCTGTGGAGGATTCAGAGGATGTTATATACATATATGTTACGCAATGATAATGAAATAGAACGTTCAAATTAATCTTACTTTCTCCATGGCAATAAGCCAACCAAACGATTTTCTACATTAAATCAATCGCTATTCTTCCAACATCGTATTCGACGCAAAGTCATGTCTGACTGAAAATCAAATCATTGCAAAAGGCACGACAGAAGCCACTAAATGCCAGTAGATCACACATACTACACGTTTGCCGTTATACTGTATAAAACTTGACAGTAAGTTCCAGTAGTGGAAAATATTTATACTAATTATAGCTCAATAAAATGCGAGATTTTGCTAGTCAACTTTGAAAAATTTATGATTGAAAGATTAATGCGGATCCGTTGCTTCCTTTTACTATCTTTTACAGGCTCCGTGTAGCGTTTCTAAAGATATGTACTCTATCGCGGAGGAAAATGATAATGATGTAGTTGTGTGGGTTTTTTCCTTTCTTTTTTTTTTCATTATTTTTTTTTCTTTTTCATATTCTGTAAAATCTTAAAAAGATGTCACGCTTTCTCATCATTGATCTATATCTCTATCTTATAATGCATCTTAAAAGTTTGGGGGTTTTTTGGGTTGTTGTTTTTTGTTTTTGTTTTCTTTTGTACGGAGCTAAGCTGACACATTTGAGCGTTTTTAACATTTTAGAATTTGAAGAATGAATACGCAAAATTAACGAGGCAATAACATCGAGTAATTTTATGGCTCTTACTTTTTCTTAGATGCGTAGATGGAAAAGGCAACTTAAACTGTCCTTGATTAAGATTTCATAAAATCGGATTTAAAATTCAAAGGAGAAAGAAGACCTTTATCCGCCCAAACATTGAGTTTTACTCCTATTTTTTGCCTTATTTTGGAAAATGCCAAATTGAATAGACGAACAAAGTGGTTTTAAATAAAGGTAAAATGAAATTTAAAAAAAGAGATTTTTTTTTTTTTTGAAGGGTTTAGAGTACGTTTCTTTGTATACTCTATTCGGTGTGCAATGTCTCACCACTAAATAAGTACAAACCGTTCTCACCTCTCCAAGCTCCAAGACAGAAGTTTGAGACAGGATCAGCTGGTTACTGCTCGATGGGAAGAAGGCTCGTCAGTGATCACAAAGTATCCAGCAGGCTGGCTTATATTGGTCACTACACAAAAGAGAGTGCTTTGCCAGTACTCTCTTTTGTTATACAAAGTAGTACATGAGTTTAGCCAGCCGATGACACAGGTATTTTGCGTATTGAATGTTTGAGAGGTAAGAATCTTTTTTTTTTTTTTTGATAGAGGCACGTGTTGATGTTAAGCGAACAATTTCGCTAAAATTATTATAGCAAAACGAAGGTGTTCACAATTGTTAACCGTCATGTACTGTAAGGTACCCCGGTAAATATGTGAGGCTTTATTTGCTTATTCCTTGTTGGTGCCTTCAATTGAAGTTTTTTTTTGAGATTTTTTGTTTGTTTGTTCTATTAATCTGTTGTTGATGTTGTTTTTTTGTTTTTTGTTTTTTTTTTTGGGGGGGTTGTTTTTTTTTTGTTTTTTTTTGGGGGGGGTGGGGGTGGGTTAGGGGGATTGTGTGTGCTTTGTTGGTGTTTTTACAATATGTTAAGGTAACTATAAAGTTACTATAAGGCAACAATTTGAGATAGTATTTGCTTAGTCCTTATTCCGTGCTTTCAATTGAAGTTGTTTTTGTGTGTGCGTGTTATTGTTGTTTTCATAATATAATGTTAAAGGGCCGCATTCTAAGATTAAAGTATTATATTTTGCACGGAATGAAACGAAAACGTGAGAAAATATTGCTTTCTTTTTATATATATATATATATATATATATATATATATATATATATATATATATATATATATATATTTATATATATATATATATATATATATATATATATATATATATTTCTACTTTTTAAAAGCATTGTGTTAAGCATAAAGTTTTAACTTGTGTGTTTCGTTGCATTAAACTGAGGTTGTTGGTTTGTTTGTTTTTTTTTTGTGTGTGTGGTTTTTTGTTTGTTTGTTTTTTTTGTTTGTGTTATTTTGATTTATCTTTTATATAATGTGGTGCTGTTTTGAATACCTTTTATAGGGAGAAAGCTTATAAGTTGCAATTTTTTTTTTTTTTTTTTTTTTTTTTTTTGGGGGGGGGGGGGGGGCGCATTTTTTTTCGTGAAAGTAAAATTAAGTTATTTGCAAAAGTTTATTTCAGAATTTGACTTTCCATTTTTTTTTTAAATTGACGCATATCAAGAAAAGAAAGTTATATTTTTAGACAATCAGTAATAAAAAAAAATTAAAATTAAAAAACGGATGCCCACCTACCTACTCCCTTTTCTACTCCTAACAGCCACGCCTGTCTTGATCTCTTTGTTTACTCGTATTTTTTTTACATCATTAGATTGTAGAAAATTACAATTTTCGACATAGGCGAACTATTAATTTAATGTATACCATGTGCACGTTTCACAACAAAGAACACCCAGTGAGAGCTAAGGCCGAGCTAACAGCCCACTAAACAATTTGCTGCTTTCAACATAAAAAAAAAACATAGAACCATTTCAATTTGGGCTGTCCAGACCTGCAAGAAAAGAAACTTCAACTCCTGCTCTGGAAAAGGCACAGTGTTTCCTCACCCGCGTTTTGTGTTTTAAAAAGCTTGTCAGTATCTGCTGACTGCTCAGAGCAGAGGATAGACACATTCGAGGAAGGAAAAACTGAAATTAGGCTGACGCTTATGTGCACATTTAACATTTAAAAAATTGTGTGATTAAAGCAATGTGGTGCAAAGCAAAATAACTTAAAGTATCACCATTTTAGCTTTCCTTTTCCTACCACATCCCTAAACATGAACAAGGTTTACTAGAAATGGCATCAAATGTGACTTTATGTATATTGAGAGAGAGACAGACAGACAGACAGACAGAAAAAGAGAGAGAGAGAGAGAGAGAGAGACAGACAGAGAGAGACAGACAGACAGACAGACAGACAGACAGACAGACAGACAGACAGAAAGAGAGAGAGAGGGGAGGTGAGAAAGACAGAAACAGAAAGATAGAGCTGAGAGAGATAGAAAGAGGCGGAGAGACATAAAGAGATAGAGGGACGAAGACAGAGAGAGGGAGAGAAAGAGAGACAGAGAGAGAAAGAGAGAGAGAGAGAGAGAGAGAGAGAGAGAGAGAGAGAGAGAGGGGAGGGGGGGGGTGGAGTTACACGTGTAGTCATTTTGACTAGTTACGTCCTATATTTCTTTATAATATCTGGGGACAAAAACCTGCACATTCAAAGCAGTAATAGCTGATACCGTCTTTAGCAAAAAATTTCATCTGAATTTTTTACCCTTATGCTGCAGATCAATGTGAAAGTTTTTGGATGGACTGGAACTTTTAAACTTTTTAACGAAGCAAATTCAACGTTATGAAAACTCTTAGCGGAAACGTATTCATATTCAAGGCATACGGTAAAGTCGAGGAGAAGCGAATTAGGTCAAGTAGACACAGAGAATAGTCAGCTAAAATTATAAAATCAAATCTGTTTATAAATCTTTTCAAACGCACATAATTATGCGGTTACAAGAGAATGGGTAGCTATGAATTGCATCAAGACAGTACACCTCTAAACTCTTTTTTTTTACTGCCTAAGAGTCCCCATAATGAGATTTTTCAAGGAACAATTAGTTTTTGGGAAAATGTACGATAATTATTTATTTTTTACTCTAAATATTTGTGCAAGACTTGAATCTCACCAATTGATCGAATGATCAAAAAGATTCCTCTCATTTAGAAAGATTTAGACCAACAGAGAAAATCCAGTATTTTCTGAGTTTGTCATCCAACGAACCTATACCCCGTCCCCAAACCCACTCCCACCCTCCCTTTTCCACACCCATCACTAATTCAAAAAAAAACAACATATAAATGAATACATAAAAGATTAGCGAAAACTTGATATTCTTAAAACTTCAGATCCCATTAATACAAATTAAATTAAATATATATATATATATATATATATATATATATATATATATATATATATATATATATATATAAGAAAGAGAGAGAGAGTGCGAGAAAAAGAGAGAGAGAGAGATACAGAGAGAGAGAGTGCGAGGAAAAAAAAAAGAGAGAGAGAGAGAGAGAGAGAGAGAGAGACACACACACACACAGAGACAGAAACAGAGAGAGAGAGAGAGAGAGAGAGAGAGAGAGAGAGAGAGAGAGAGAGAGACAGAAACAGAGAGACAGAAACAGGGAGACAGAGAGACAGAGAAACAGAGAGACAGAGACACACAGAGAGACACAGACAGAGACAGAGAGAAACAAAGACAGAGAGAGACAGAGACGGAGAGAGAGAGAGAGACAGAGACAGAGACAGAGAAAGGGAGAATGAGTATTTTCAATCTCCATTCGACTGCTAAGCTTCAACTGATTGACGAAGTCAGTCTTCATCATGTGGTTATCTTTTGTTGTTGTTTTGTTTTGTTATTTTTTAGCCATTTGTTTTTGTTTTATTCAGTTGAGCTTTTTATTCCGTTTTTTTACTTCTTGATTTCTTTCGTTGTTTTTTTTTTTGTTGTTTTTTTCTCTTTATATTTCAACACTAGATGCTTTTTTTTTGGTTTCCAGCTAGTACCGCTGTTCCATTCTCTATTTATTTAACGAGCGTAGAGAAACCAGTATAAATACTGCCACAGGCTGTTTCTCTTCCCATCACAAATTGGTAAGGTTTCTCTGATATTTTTCACCCTAGGTTTCAGAATCTTCACCGTAAGAGTATATACCAGGACTTGATTGTTATTTTCTGTGACACTTTTACTTGCAAGATTTAGGGCTAGGTTCAACCACCCGTATATCCCAGTTAAATCAATTCTTTATATATAACACTATGTGATACACGAGGAGGTAATAATTAATTCATTAGCCTCAGGAGTCCATGATGCCTGTGAACTTGTTATCCTGAAGACTGAGATGTATGCCCTGCAGGTAGAATAGCAGCATGCAGGACCTCTGAGTCGCTGGAAAAGGACTGAATCTAGCGTACAGTCTATTGAGAGAATAATGACTATCATGAATTATTGTCATGTGTGAGATAAATCTGGTGGTCACAGAATGGCCAGCTCACCTTGATAAGGCCTGGCTATAGTAGGACATGAATTTTGGAGTTTCACTAACTATTTCGCATGTGCGATTCATCTGGAAAGTTTGTTTAACTTTGAAAAGTATTTCAAAGTTAATCTCCTAAAATGTCCTTAAAATTGGATGGTTAAGACCTCTTCGCTGTAGGTTCAAGAATTTCATAGTTCTCAAACCTGGTTCTAATCTCGAATTGGTGGCAGAGAGCTGTGAGTTTTGTTGTCTTTTGTGATAACATTGTATGACAGGAACAAGAGAAGCAACTGAAGCTTAATTTCGTTTAATAAAACGTGGACCATAAATAACTCTTTGTTAAAGAAACAAATTCCGCTACAAGAAAAGACGAAATAGTAATAGAAAATATAATGTTTGTATATTATTCTTATTGTGGTTGGAGAGTTCGACTGGCATAGAAATAATACAAAGCAATTTTTTTAAAGAAATAAAAAAAAAGAAAAACAAATTATTGACTGTGAAACACAAACTTTCCAATTTTTTAAGAAGTATCAAATCACTTGTATGGTTGGTGACAAACATGTTCTTTGCTCGAAAACGGGGTTTTTTATTATTCATTTGAATCTTCAAGGCACATTTATTTGACATATGTAAATGTTACTTCAAAGAACTAATAGCTGTGGAAATGAAATACAAATATCAAATTTAATTCTAATTTATATTATTTCAGATAATTTGTTGATATTTTGTTTTTAATCTTCTGGCTCTCAAATGATGAATTGTAAATTCATATATGCACACTTCTTTTCTTAAAATTACAAAGAAAGAGGATATCCCGTTAGTTTAACATTGTCATAAAATTTACTCCTAGAAAGATAAGAAAACAATCGAAATAAATTTAAAAATTTCCTCATAAAGTTTTTGCTAGAAAGATAACAAAACAATCGAAAGAAATCTAACAAAATTTCCTCATAAAATTTTTGCTAGAAAGATAAGAAAACAATCGAAACAATCTAACAAAAAGATTGCACTTTGAAAATGTTTGCTTTACTCTGGAGGGCTATACCAACGAATGAGAATTGTACTGGTCTTGATACAGTCATTGCTCTGTAGCCTAATGTTTTGCCAATCAAGTAGAAATTCATAGTCTTTCCAGCAATTTCTTCCCCGCCAGGGTTCAACGCTTCGACAACTAAGAGAAGTCGAGCCACAACCAAAACCTCTGATTGCTTCTTAATGTTAATAAAATAAATATTTCGAAGATCCATTTGCTTACTTTGGAAGGTATAGAGCAAGAATATTAGTGTTTCTTAATGTTACTAAGAAAAATGTAGTATATGAGTTTGTTTGTGTGTGTGTGTGTGTAGAAAAGAGGTGGAGTGTTTTGACTATGGAGACAGGGACTAGACTGAAACATAATCCTTTACAATGATTTATTAAACGGATGATGAATGAAGATAAAATTACCTACTATAGCACAACGAGCGCTAGTAGAGGCTACTCATTGACACACTAAACGATACTTAGCCGTGACTGAGGCGTTTAGTAGAAACAGTATGTGAAAGGATCTGATACAAGTATTTGAGGTAATTGCTAATGATGTGTTAATACAACAAATGGAAACTTGATGATCAGCTTTCTGTGATTCGGAAACCAGATCATATTGCCATTTGTGTGCATGGTTTACAGGAAATCCTGACTAACATTTTGTCGCCGCTCCATTTCAATGCGGCGGCAGGATTTATTAGCGATAATCATAAGGGCCAATCTCTTGTTTATGATCATTTGTTCAATCGCCAGATGGTTCTTGCTGCTCGCTACGACAAAGTAAACTACAATATACTCTACAAAGGGACATAAAGCCTGTTTAAGGGAATAAAAAAATCCGTATAATTATGCGAGAGAGGAGTAAGGTTTTGTTGAAGAAGATTTCAGGTTTATCTGTATGTTTACCCAAACCAGATGACTATGGTTATCTGTTGTGCCTAAAACATTGATAGAAGCCTATAATAAGAAATAAAAAGATATGCATTTAATAAAGTCATTATCTTCTATTTCATTCTGAAGATATCCTTTTAGCTCAGCAAATTAATTACCTAATAGCTGTTGAAAACATGCGTAAAACTTCACGGGCCGCCACGTAAATAAGTAGATCTGGTTTATATAATGAGCCAACGTTTGTTACTCAGGGCGGGGATAAATGATGACTTGTTCCTTCGATTTCCGAACACGCTGATTTGAAAATTCATTTTTGACTGAATCCGCAAGCCTCTCCATTAATTGTTTTAAACTAATAATCAAGGCAAAAGATGATACTTTAAGTTCCTTTGAGGTTTTAGGTTTTATTTGGTGAATAAGAGTATTTTATTAAGTGCCCCTCACCTTCTGCAACAGGGGAAATCAACTTAATTTGCATTTTTATATTTTAAGATTTTTTTTCTGGAATTCATAATGCGCATTTATTTAAACCTTCATAAGAATGAACTTCAAAGAAGATCTATAGATAGGTTTGGATTCTGCATAATTAGACATCTCTTCTTATTAGAATACGTTTGATGTCTTGAAGAAAACCGTACGTATATTAATGAAACTTACACAATTAACAATTGTCTCTAGTAATTTCTCATAATTATCGACACATTATATCTAAAGACGCCAGGATGGCTAAATTCTCTCCCTATATAATTTTATTTGACTCGCGAATTTTCTGCAGGCTACACTTCTGAAAATATTTTTAGGCCTCCTTTAACGAATTTTTACTCATCTGAAATCCAGTTAATAGATCATAACAAATGAAAATCTAATGGATCTATATCAGTGCTTGGAAGTAAAACTTCTCAAGTATTATTTTCAACCGTGTCTCTTATTTCGTTTGCAGTAGGAAGAATGGCAGAGCGGCATTGTCATAGTGTCAAGTATGATGTCCCCACGACTGCACCGAGAATCTCTTTACTGATTGGAGCATGCGCAGACTTTGAGCTTACCAACCATCTTGGATGATTTCTAGAGTAAAGTCGTGGTAGCCTCTGACGAAACAACAAAAGAGCAATTTGATGATTTGGAATCTTCCATTTTCAACATCAGCGTCAAAGTTAAAGGTGTCATTTTCACGTAGAAACTATTTGATGACCACTTTGTTTCGTGTTGCATAAAAGATTCTGTTGGGTGACTTTTGGGGCTATGGTCTAACGAAGGGTACAGATACTGCTGACCATTGAACAATAGTATGGAAAAAGAAAGAATCTAGGTGCCTGAGCGGTTAAACTAGAAAGTTGTTTATTTTAGAGTTATAGAAAGCTAGCGATGAAGTCTTGACGTCAATTTTCTCTCTCTCTGCATCTCTATATAAATCTCTCTCCCTCTCTATCTCTCTCTATCTATCTATCTATCTATCTATCTATCTATAAATCTATTATTCTACCTATCTCTCTATTTTCCTTTCTCTCTTGTTATGTTGGAGAGAAGAGAAATTCAATTCAAAATGTAAATAACGTAGAGAGAAAGAAATGACGTGAAACTAGATTATTGTCAAATGTTTTTTTTTATTTTTTTGGTGCTGCTTATTGTTTTTTACTTAACCTCAGGTATAGCCCTTGAACGAACTATTTGGCGTTGAATGAATAAGCGAGATATCATGTGTGTATGTAAGAGACAGCGAGAAATAAAAGTTTAGAGTAACGGTATAATGGAAAAAAAAAAGAGAGAGAGAGAGAGAGAGAGAGAGAGAGAGAGAGAGAGAGAGAGAGAGAGTCAGAGAAATACAGAGATGAAGATAAACAGAGCCATTTTTCTGACAGATTTCTTGGTGTTATTGAGACACCATGACATAAAAGATATAAGAATGCTGAATAACTAAATAATCTCTTGTGAAAATAAATTTTAAAAAATCGAAATTCATAGGACCAGTTCCTTATTTTATCGCCACTTTATCTCTAAGGGACATACTTCATCACAGATGTGCAAGATAGTGAGTAGCCTTCTACATTATTTTAATGATGAATTCTAAATGCGGCAATTTTAGTTATGAAAAGAGACCAACTAAAATAGTGAAATAGACATATGTTTGTCTTCGGATTTGATAACAATGAAAGCAAGAGAAAGAAGGTCCAAACACTTTTTTCTTCTTGGAAATTCTATTTACTATCTACTATCTACTATTTAAAAATTTCACCCTCATAATGAACTGTTTTCTGCCCCCCTCTCCTTCCCTGTGTTAGGTCTTCTTTTGTTTACACCTTGTGCTGCATCCTCTGTTATTTTCTCTCCGAATTTTCCAATCCCCACCTCCATCCCATATGGTTAAACACGCACTGGTTCTGCCTGTATCTCTCTTTTAGAAAACCTTTTTACTTTTTCTTCACATGTCATGTTTTGCACAATTTATTAATTAATGAAGTAAAATGCGCTATTTATTTGGGTAATAACATAATTTATTTTAAAGAGTCATACAGGCTAGAACAAGATTATTTCCGAGGCAATGTTTATTTAAAAAAAATTAAAACATTTGATAAGGCAATAATGAGAAGGAGAAACTGTGACATCACTTTTGGTTCTAAACCAAATGAGGCCTGAAGAAATCCGAACTCAGCCTCTCTGATCCGCGGTTCACGTAGCGAGTCTCACTGTCTCACCCAGCCTAACGCCCATAAGTGTGGGATTCTCTATGTTTTTAATGTTTTTAAATATCCATGGAACAATTTTGCTGTGTTGAGTGTAAAACTTGTGAAATATTTAGGACCAGTTACAAAGAGTCGTTAAGGGGATATCAAAATGCTTTTTCACCTATTGCTCTCAGTGCAAATAGAAAAAAAATAGTATTGAAATATCCCATTGCTGGTTTTGAACATTACGCGAATATGTTGCAAGTTAAAAGAAAAACCTCTCCAGCCAAAAAAAAAAAAAAAAAGAAATCATTCGTTTAAGCTGTGTGTGTGTCATTCAGTAAGAAATATGATGAACATGATAACAATAGGAGAAAGGTAAGGCTTACATATGAAATACATTTATTTTTCTAAGTGATAGTGATAGAAAGACAAGAGAGAAAAGGATTGAAAGACAAGAAGAGGCTGAAACACATAAACATATGGCGAGGGAGGGAATGAAGAAGGGGGCAAAAGAAAAGTCAGACATGCAAATAGATCGGGTAAAAAAAAACAACAGAGAGATATGAAGAGAGTGAGACAGAAACAGAGAAGAGAGTGAGAGAGAAAGAGAGAGAGAGAGAGACTGCACACGTGTAATCACGTACTATTAAGACCCAAGCCTCTACTGTGATCTCACACTCTAATTTTTGTACTTTTCCAAAATTGTTCTCCAAGGAGTGAATGAGACAATCAGCCGGGTTAAAGTCCTGCTAACCTACTAAAATGGAAAATACTCTCAGGCACTTTGTCATCTCTGACATTTCCAATTGTTTCTTTCCCATTCGATAATGGCCACAGGTCCCTATTGTCTAATTTTGTGTTATGTTTACTTGTTTTTGCTTTTTGTTGTTTTTTTTTTAACACTTTTCCTCTAGTTGAAAGATTAAAATAAAAATGTATATATCCTCTCTCTCTCTCTCTCTCTCTCTCTCTCTCTCTCTCTCTCTCTCTCTCTCTCTCTCTCTCTCTCTCTCTCTCTCTCTCTCTCTCTCTCTATCTATCTATCTATCTATCTATCTCTATCTATCTATCTATCTATCTATCGATCTATCTATCTATCTATCTATCTATTGTTCTCTCTTTGTCTGTCTCTTTTTCCTGTTTCTCCTCTCTTTCCCATTTGTTCTTGACTCTAACTGCCTGTTTCTCTTTTATTCGCTCTCCCTCTCCTCTCTCTTTCTCCATATCTTTCAACCTTCCTTTATCTCTCCCTGTCTCTCTCTTCCTGCGGTCATTGAGACTCCATTCTCATTGTTTGAAACGCATATTTAATACAATTAATCTAGTTAATTTATTTCATAATTATAGGAGAAGCAAAGCTTTCGTTTAACAAGTCATAGATTACAATTGACTGAAAAGAGAGAAGATGAAATAAAGATAAAGGAAATGAGTGATAAAGAGAGAACGTGAGAAAGGAAAAAAGAGGATAAAGAGGAGGTAAAATCATTTTTTTTTTTTTTAAAGGAAGAAAGAGGTAGTGTGTCTTTGAGTGTTGGTGTGTGTATGTGTGTGTGTGTGTGTGAGAGAGAGAGAGAGAGAGAGAGAGAGAGAGAGAGAAATAGTCAAAGAGATAAATGACAAAAGAGGTCAATGACAATGTGTAGAGGGTATGATTAGAAAAAGTTGTGTTGGAGGAAAGAAAAGTTAAAACAAAACAATACAACTGTTTTGTACTGAAGTTCGAAAAGATAGTAGTAGATGTCTCGATCTTACTTGTCACTGGACAAGACAATAATAATGCATAGTTATAGGAAACGTAGCTCTATGGAGTATTATAAGTTGTTAGAATCTATTTTTAAGCAATAATATTGTCAGAACTAGCAGGTACATAGTCAACTGCCAGGAAAAAGTTTATTTAGCAACGAGCATTTCTATTATGGATTGTTCGAGGTAAAGTCTCATTTATACGGTCGAACAGGACCTTACCACTCTCAGTTTAAAAAATTCTTGCTATTGTCTTAACAAAATAATGGATAAAAATGAATCTTAGAATAATTAGAAAACCGCATGTTTTTAAAGGGGTTTTTTTTTCCTGTATTTGAAACCTTTTTAAAAAATGAAAAGAAAGAAAAAAAAGATCATTTTCTACCCATCTCATTCCTGTCACGCACGTTTGTCATGTCTTGAGCCTTGGCGCGGCCAACATCGCCTGCTTTTATACCGTCCTGGTCGCTCTTAACCCTGGCTTGACCGGGCTGGACAATGGATTTGAGCCAAGTGACCGATCAACGGACGAGAATTCTTGAAGGGGAGATTCCAGGGTCAGTGTCCTTGTACATGCTAAACTGCAACAACGATAGGGGGGCCAGGCACCTCAGCTAGGACCCATCATGATCAATGGAATGAGCAGCAGTGTTATGGAGACCCTGCGAGCTGGGCTCAACCCAATTTCTGGGAGCTGGGCTCAAGCCAATTTCACATCTCCTTGCCCGCAGTGTGAACGGGCTTAAAAGATAAATCACAACAAAACTTGTAGAAGATCAGGGACTCCCTAGATTTCACTGGGTGGAAGTTGGAAGCGACGGTATAAAACTTCGAAATTTTATGTAAATGAATCGAAGAGATGAGTGAGAGAAGTTTGGTTCTGGGAAAATTTGTTTTGAAAAATAGTGTCAAACAGAAAGTATATCACCAATAATTGTTGGTATTGATGCAGTCCGGTTTTTAAGTAAATGAACATGGAGGCTGTTAGGTTCAAATTACAGGTGCTAAAGATAACTTTCCGAATTCTCATCGCGGCATTTATGTTTGAAATATTTTTTTTTTCAGAAATCATGTGCTGCAAATAGTCATTTCCACTGGATGGTCAATGTGCGCGAGGATATTCAGTTGGTAGAGCATTAGACAGAAAGGAAGATGGTCTGCGTGTGATGGGTGGGATTTTCAGATGTTCGTATTTCTTTAACGGTCACGTCTTTGGTTTGACGGAAAGGTATCATCTGCGCTTTAAAATCTACGCAAAAAATTAGGGTTTTAGGGGCAAATTTTGCATGAAAAGACATAATATTACGGCTTATCATATTTTGTTCAATGCTTCGTTGAAGTACATTTTAAAGTCTTACTTAAACATAATTTCAATTCTTTTTTTTTTTGGTTGTGTGCGAATTGAACTTAGATGATATTCTTAATCACATGACGGCATGGTGTTGGACGAGAGCAATATGTTTATTTACTTATTTTGATAAAAAACAAACGTTTTCCATCATTCTTTGATGGCAGTTTTTGGCTTTAAAAAGACATGAAGATATGACAAATCTACGTTCTTTTTCTCTTTAAAATTTACAAAAATTCAAGGTTTCCATATTTTCTGTGATGTCTTTAAAAAATGCAAACGCATATAGCGCCAAGAAAAGCGTCTAGATTTAATTACCACATAATCCTTGTTTACATATCTTTGTACTTAACATAGGATCAGATTATTTTTCTGTATTTTAACTTCATTTTTTATTAACACATTTTTTCTCATTTTTCTCAATTCGAATCACAACATAATGCCCTAATCCAAATGAGTTCATTTTTTTTAAATACAGAAAGTCTCTATGCAAAAGTTTATGAATGGTTTTCTTGGAAGCATTTGATAAAGAAAGATAACTCCCCGAGCCTTTACTTTACAGTGTTCGATGTTTGGTGCAATAATCCGACACTCAACCATCTTCAAAAGAAAAAAAACATAGTTCTACACGGAGCTTTTTCAGTGCTTGGTGAGTCAGGCGTGAAATTGCTGTTAACATCTTACCTTGAGGTCTGAACCGGAATGTGTGCTCATTCCCGAGGCAGTTAGGGTCTCTGTTATTGTAACAATTTATAAACATTACTGATTATAAACCGTCAATCAATGGAAGGGATGAAGTGACAATCAGTAATCGATTCCTCTCTCTTTCTCCCTCACTCTTTCACTTTGTCTCTCTTTTCATCTTTCTCTTTATCTCTATCTCTTTCTCTTTCCCTCTCTCTCGCTCACTCTTTTTCTCCCTTTCTTTCTTTCCTTCTTTCTCTTTCTAGCTGTCGTTCTCTCTCTGCCTTTCTGTTTGTCTCTCTATGCCTCTCTCTATCTCCTTATCTCTCTTTCTTTCTCCTCCTCTCTCTCCTTCACTCTCTCACACATTATCTGTCTCTTTCTTTTTTTTTCCTCTCTAATTTTCTCTCTTCTCTCTCTTCGTTGTGTTTATCTCCCTTTCTCTCTCTTTCTGTCCCTTTTTCTGTCTCCTTTTTCTCTCTCTTCCCTCTTCTCTCTTTTTCTCTTGTTCTCTCTTTCTCTCCTTTTCTCTCTATCTATCTTTTTCTTCTTTTCTCTCCTCTCTCTCTCTCTCTCTCTCTCTCTCTCTCTCTCTCTCTCTCTCTCTCTCTTTCTCTCTCTCTTCTTCTTCTCCTCTATCACACCTTTCTGAAATCCTATACAATCTGTGCCGAGCGATAGAATTGAGGGCGAGGGAAAGCTCTCAACTTCAACATCTTTGAATTATTTTTCATCTCCAAGGAGAAATCGACTTGTAATAATTTAAGATCTGATGTGCTCAGGAAGATTCTATTTCGGAGGCTAAAGTTAATAGCAAACTGAATAATTATGCTCCTTTAAGGCTTTACAACGGTATCCCAAGGACAAGCAATCTTTATTCTGGTTATAATTTTGAATCGAGTGTAAAAAAAAAACCAAGTCAAAATTTGATTCAAGCTTTTATTGTTTAAAAAATCTTTTTGATGGAATCTCAGATTTTCCATATTTAATGTGCTTCGTCATGTTAAAATACAGTCGTACAGTATCGGCTCATAATAGGGTAAATAGTTGTGGTGTCACTACTGGTTCTTTACAATCTGAGAACGAAAGAAGTCCAGGCTTGTTCGTCTGTGATCTGTCTCAGCTGTAACTTCAAGGACTAAGTATATAACTCACATCACCTTACTCAATGCGCTCGTTTACAGCTAAAACAGTCGTAAGTTTTTATTAGCTTCGTTACACTTAGAAGACTTGTTTCTCGGTACAAGAGATTATAGATTATTTTTAATCTATAACTGTGCGTAATAGTCATTATGCCATTTTTCATTTGGCGACGCTTCGTTATTGGGTCTAAACAATATTTATTACAGTCTTGATGCGGCAAGATTCTCCTAAGTGTAATTAAAAGCATAAATGGCATAGGACAGTCTCGCTCTTATTGGACGGTACGAGCTGTGGATCGAAAAAAGGAAGGCCGGAAAGAAAAAGGGAGGGAAGGGGGGGGGGGGGGAGTTCGATTTCACTACGTGAGAGACGGATCAGAGATTATCTTAACTCTGCTGTTCTCGGATTGTTTAGAACCGAAAAGCGACTCAACACTTTTCTCCCTATTTCCTTGTATAAACAGCCAGTCGTGTTTTTCTATTCTGTGTATATGCATGTGGCTGTTTGTGTGAAGTTTTGAAGAAAGTGATCAGCAACTTTGATGTCGACGTATTTTAATTTATTTACCTATAAAAAAAAAGTTCCATGTTGTTACCATTTTCTTGAGGTATTCTTTTTAATTATCTTGCAGTCATATCTATTTTCCCTTAATTTTTGTAGCTTTCGAAGACTGGTCGTGCGATTTTGAAGTCAAGATCATGGCGGTTGTGGTACTCTTGCGCTCATAGGATAAATCCGAGGATTAAAGAGGTAAAATAGTTTTCCGACGATCATCGGCTAATGCTGATTTTACAATAGCAGCGATGTATCGTAAAATTTCTTGACATTTTTATATCTGCCGATGTTTGCTAGGTGGAAGAGTTGACTGAGGTATGAACTTCAACTTTTCAGTCTACCGTAATCGTGGTGTAATGTAACTTTTACCGATTTCAATGCAAAGTATAGATATGTCTTTAAGTCAAAGAATAGTACATTAGCACAAAAAAGACATAGACGACTATAGTGAAAGACAAATCAAGGTTTTTGGTTTGAGGTTCAGAAAGTACATTAATGTCCTTATTGTTCTGTGACATAGAGTAGTTAAAGGAAAAGAGAGAGAGAGAGAAAGAGAGAGAGAGAGAGAGAGAGAGCTAGAGAGAGAGTGAGAGACACATAGAGAGAGAGAGCTAGAGAGAGAGTGAGAGAGACAGACAGAGAGAGAGAGCTAGAGAGAGAGTGAGAGAGACAGATAGAGAGAGAGAGAGGGAGACAGACAGAGAGATAGCGATGGAGAAAAATGGTGACAAACAGAAAGTGTGAGATACACTTAAAGAGTATAATACAGAAACCAATTTTTTTTTAGCTTTTTTTATTCTCTTCAGACCCATCCGGAAATAAGTTGCTTCATCCAAGACAGCGTTAACCAGGTGGTGGTGGAGGTGGTGGAGGAGGAGGTGGAGCCATCGCCATCGCCAACAAAGCCATCAACAGACCGTTGTCCTCGTGGCTGGAGCTTTTCTCGTAGTGGTGGTAATGCTCGTGGCTGTGTTTGTGGTCGTGGCTGTGGCTGTGGCTGTGAGAAGCTTTCACGCTGTGGCTGTGGGAGTGGCTGTGGTCGTGCTCCGAGTAGGACGCATACGCAGTTTGGAGTGTCGTCATAGTTACCAGGAAAATGAGGAAAATGGCGGTATTCAACGGTGGTCCTGTACTTGATAGCCTCAACATGATGAAGGTAGCTTTTTGAAAACCCTTTGTACAAAAGCCTGGAAAGGGGAGAGGGGGGAGAGTGTTAAATTCTAACGTTTAGATGGCTTGGATAAAACTATTTTTGGTAATATTATATTTAGCAAACGCAATGGGAAAGACAATTACCATTTATCCCTCTTCTCAAAATCCTAAAGAAAAAAATAACGGCTTTTGTTGAGGTCAAGTTCGCGTATTTCCAAATGAATTGTTTATTCAAACCTGACCAGGTTTAAAATTTGTTTCTCGTGCAAGACTTATACTCACTGCTAGTCTAGCTGTACTGTGAGAATACGAGATTATTTCCGAATTAGGCAGATTTTGACCTTGTTAATGTTGTAATATCTGAATAAGAGTTAACCTTCATAGAAGAGGAACAACCACTTACTGAATGGGGTAATATCTGAATACGAGTTTACCTTCATAGCAAAGGAACAATCATCGACTGAATGGGGTAACATCTGAATACAAGTTTATCTACATAGAAGAGGGGCAACCACCTACTGAATGAGGTAATATCTGAACACGAGTTTACCTTAATAGAAGAGGGGCAACCACCTACTGAATGAGGTAATATCTGAACACGAGTTTACCTTAATAGAAGAGGGGCAACCACCTACTGAATGAGGTAATATCTGATTTTGAGTTTATCTTCAAATTACGGGAATAATCACCTGCTGAATAATGGAATATCTTTCTGTGTAGGGTGTAGGGTGATGTTGCTATCCTGATGTTTTTTTGTTTAAAATTATGGTGTTGAGAGCTGGCCGGATAAAAATGAGGGGAAAAAAAACCCGTGTTTTCTTAGCGTAAAATTGGAGTCTTAATCCTAGTATTAAATTAATGTCATGAAAAAAGCGCAGAACTATGTCTCTAGTTGTTTTCTCACTTATTTTTCATTCCCTCATAGTTAGGAACACGAGCTGCGATTGCTTTGATAAAATATCATATGGACAAGAATTAGAAGCTGTTAACTGAATCAAAAGCTAAGAAGATTATAATTTAAAAACAAATCGTTTAAAGCTTTGAAAATTGTGTCAAATGTATAGGACTTTAAATCACTAGTTGCCATGAGTATGGCTCTTGTTGTTTTTCAAATACAGTTTTTGTCCTTAAAATAATTGAACAAACGAGCTGCAAGAGTTTTGATATTGACATCATTTTAACAGCAATAAAAAAAAAAGCTGACGACTGAATCAAAAGCCAAAAACATTTCATTTTGAAAATAAGTCGTTTAAAACTTTGAAAATTGTGATATATGTACAGTACTTCACAATCAGTAGGTGCCAAGTGTAATGGTAACCTTAATGAATGTGACAAAATGACTGCTAACCTTATTTCAGCTTACCGAATGAGAGAAACAGTTCGCTCCCTTGTTTCGCGTACAGATTTTTGCGAGGAATTTTGCGCTGTCAACAGAGGAGAAACTTTCTAAGAACCTCGGGAAAGAAATTAATGTTTGCATGATGAGTAGCCACAGTATATATAGCAGTTTGCGAATGACCGCAAAAATGTAAACAAAGAAATCAGAGGTCTGAGTTGAGCCCATTTCGATGCATGGAGACAAGCAAATAGGGTTTTCAATTTCGACAGAGACTGTAAAATATTCAATGACCACCACTTATGTTGTCAATTATGTTGTCGTGTTTTGTTTTATGGGAAGACAATGACAATAAAGGAGGACAAAAGTTTTTTGGGTTTTTTTTTTTTTTTTAAAGGGGGGGGGGGGGTTGACTTTGTTTTCCATTTTTAAGAAGTTTTGTGAATGTGTTACAATCGTGTATTTACGTTTGTGTGCGTGTTGTTGTTCTTTCCGAAGGCATTTTTTCTTTTCAATGTTCTCACTGCGTGTTTGTCTCAAGTGCGTGTTCAGATCAGTGGCGAGATTCAACATTTTAAGTGTAGAAGAAACCTCAAAGTGTAAAATCTTAGAGAAAATGATTTTGGTGGGGATTTAAGTATAGCAGATGGACAAAGATAAAGGAAATGCAAGAGCAAAAGGGAAACAGAATCCTTTTTATGAGAATTAGCTAGCCAAAATGGCCGCTAGAGGTAAATTTGAGTATATTTTTACAACACTGTAATATCTGAAAAAGTATCCAACCTAAAGCTATAAAACTTTGGGATATAATTATTTGAAAATCTTTCAATGCAGAACTTGAACCTTTTAAAGGATATCATTGCAATATTTTTGTTTGTTTGGCTTTTTTTTAAATATCCTTTAAAATTTTTCACCTTATTAAATATGCATAAACCTCACAAAGGTTTGGCAAGATAATATTTTCTGTATTTTAAGGTTCAGATTCTAGATTTGAGTGTTAAAAACAAAAAATGCGAAGTTTTAAAACGATCCGATCAAAATTTTGTTAGAAACCTAGCACAGAAGAAACTGAATTTATGCAAAAAGTGCAAACTGCGGGAAATTAGAAAAAAAACCCATAAAAGTTTTTACTGAAAATCACAAATTTGTATAAACAAACGCCGACTTGTAAAGTGTAACTAAAAGAACCATAAGGGAAATTCCGTTTCTTTTGACTTTGTTTCACTTTCTAACCTAATATACTTATAGTTTCATATTTTTTTCTGGGTGATCTAATGAATAAATTTCCATCAAATCCCATAGCAACTGTTGATTATATATTGTTGCTATTCACTTTTTTTCAAATTGTTGGTTGACAAAAATGTCAAGATAGAGGGTAAAAAGTATCTGAATAGAAATAAAAGCTGTTCCATCCCCTTAGGAACATATTAAATAGGATCAAAACATTAGCATCATAGAATGCTTAGGGTAGATCCATAGGGCCATTTGATAGAGGGGGGGTCTTCTACTCTTTACGGATGACCTTATGATATATTACATCAAACTGCTATAAGAAACATTGAGAGATACGCATGTAAAAATATAAAACAAAAATGCTATTGTTAAACCAAATATATAATGTAAGCTAAAGTATATGTAAATCCAAATTTTCTATTCCTGAATACCATTTTCCTGCAAGATTTATACCCTGATTTAATGAAAAATGTTGGGCGATCAGAATTTCAGCTTCAAGTTTCACTGCTATGCAAAAAAAAAAAAAGAAATTTGAAAATTGAGAGAGTTGACAAGCTTTTTAGTCTTTTATTGGTTATTTATTTGTCTATCTATCAATCTGCCTATCTATTTATGGATTATGAATCATATCTCCGTTTGCTTGTTCGCATAACCCGTTATACTTTCTATTTATCAATATATCCATCTCTCTATCTGCTTTTTAATCTATCTATCTCTAGTATTGAGTAAAACCATGCGTTTTCTATTAAGTGTAGTCTATAAAAATGGACAACTGTTGTGAAGTTTTATAAAAGAAAATTGTTTCATCTTGTCCATGCTTATCCCAATCCAGTATAGAAAGTCACGTTTCTATCATTATTATTTGTTGGAGTTGATTCTGTTTGAAGAAACGTAAATAACTATGGATTTTCTTTTCTTACACTGTAATTTTTAAGATTCAATTATATTTGTTTTTCAAACAATGTTATGTTTTTAGCTTTACTCATTGTATTAACTTTTCTCTTGCGGCTCTTCTTAAAAGAAAGAAAGAAAGAAAGAAAATAATCAAGACAAGTAAGTTTGATTTAGATGTCAAAGTTCAATTTTGAGCTGAAGCAACTTTTTTCTTCTGTATTAGAACATTATATATATATATATATATATATATATATATATATATATATATATATATATATATATATATTATTGGGTTTTTTTTTTAATTTCTTAAATTCGGTTTTTGAGAGCAGTTATGAAAGCCAAGGTTAAAGGATGATAAAAATGATTTGCGATGCAAGCATTGGGAAGACAATTTTTCTTCTTCATAATTATAGTCAAATGTGGCATTTTTTTAAGTTTTAATTATTTTCTATCACAACGCAGGACCAACAAAGAACTGTTGCACTGCCAGAATTCTTGTAATTTTTATTGGCTTTTTGAGAAAAAGAAACACTTTTAACGCTTTTCCTTTATTTTAGTTTATTTTCAACACATTCTCATCACAGGAAAGAAATAAGAATCGGATATTTTGTGTATGAGTAAAGATCTTTATCTCGGTGTGAGTAGTAAACAGGACTGTTATCAAAGAAATTTATCGCCTCAATATCGATAGGAAATTTTTGGAGTATCTAAATTTCTGACCTAGTCCACGTATGACAAGTTTTCTGCAAGAGTCAAGATGTTCTAAGATTTTTGAAAATTGCTATCCTACTTGTAGTTTGGAGCTTATTTGTTGAAGCGGGTATTCCCACATTTTTCATTGTGTCTTATCCAGGTTAAAGATTTCTTTTCCTTCGCTTTTAATCTATATTTCATAAAAAAATTTAAACTAATAATAATTTGCCCTTTTGATAAAGATGGCTGTCTAGTGTAGTGCCTGATTGGGTCCGCGTACCTTTTCCTCCAGCCGTGTTTCTGTAGACCACATCTCTTATCAGAGCTGTTCTATTGAGGTTGACACTATGAGGACATGTTCTGGAGTTTGAAAGCTCTGTCGACATTTGCACGATTGAAAGCTATGATTTTTTTTTAAGTTAAACTCGAAGGCTTTATAGAGGCAGTGTTCTGTTTTTCATTTGAAAAGTGGTGGTTTGTTGACTTAGTGCGAGGCGATGGTAATGATTTTTAAAGATGGCATTTAAGAAATTGTTAAAAGTCACAAGTATGAAAAAAGTGAGTAAATTCGGTAACATCTTAATATGTTACTCCTTTTAGACTCGTGTAAAAATGTGCACTTTTAGGAGGTTTTTCCGTAGCTTTGCAATGAGCCTTTATAAGGGTCTTTGAATAGATGGAAAAAATGCGGAATATTTTGGTTACCTTTAATGCCTATATAAGAAAGAACATAACTATCTTTTTCTATAGTCCTTGTAAACGGGGCCTTCAAATCAGATATGACTTAAACAATGCTAAGTAGAATTAAATTAGCTAAGGAGAAAGATAGATCAAGAGAGAGACAGACAGACAGACAGACACAGAGACAGAGAAAGATGAAGGAGAGTGTGAGAGAGAAGAAAGGAAAAGATAGAAAAATGATTCGTTAAACAGAGGTGTAGGCAAAACACATTAAATTTAGTCAAAGAGATTGTGTGTGTGTGTGTGCGTGTGAGAGAGAGAGAGAGAGAGAGAAAAAGAGAGAGAGAGACGGGGGGGGGGGGGGGAGACTATGAGATTCAGTATAAAAGATTATATTTGAAATGGTTTTATGAGAACAAAAGACAGGCAATAACATTCAATTAGCACAAAAATAAAATAGAAGTTAAACGGCTGGATGTAACAGTGTTTTACCAGCCTATTATTAATGGACCTTGAGGTTTCATTTTGTTGACTGTAGGAACGTACAGATCTGACTAGAAACATCTTGGTCGTGAGCTGCAGACCTCTGTCCAGCACGCGCCTCCCTCATTACCCCTACACGTGCGATGGCTATCTGGTTTGGCGCTCACATGACCTGCAGTTCTTCTTCACGTGCACCTTTTCCCGTTCTGCACGTGACCCGGAAACTTTGCCCTCGACCTCAGGTTTGTCTAAATCAAAAACTGCTGAAACGCAGCTGTAATGGCGTCATGTTTGCTCCTTTTTCTGGTTATACAGTTAACGGAAAATAGATCTTACGCAAAAGTCGAAATGCATAACACTGGGATAATTTATGAAAGTGAGATTTTATAAACCTTTTGAAGCCTAACTTAAAAGTACAAATTTTCAAAATAGTTTTCTTGAAATCTTACTTATCAAGAAAGAAGACATTAGAATCTTTTGATTTACTGAATAGCTCAAGGTTTTCATTTAACAAAACTTTGATCCATCTTTAACATAGAGTGCAGATTCAGTCAAAGCTGTAAGTTCTAGTTAAATGTTTTCCTCTTCTTTACACTGAAGCCATAATTTTTGTGGTCAATAGTGCGAGAGAGAGAGAGAGAGAGAGAGAGAGAGAGAGAGAGAGAGAGAGAGAGAGAAGAAGGGAGAGAGAGAAACAGAGAGAGAAAAAGAGAAAGAGAGAAAGATGGTTAAATCCCTTCGCACTGGACTTGAAAGACGCCCCCAATTTTATCTGAATTAACATAGACAGCTCCTGCAATAATTTTTGGCTGTTTTTAAAATGGCTTCAACTATACTGATGTTAGATTTGCACACTGACGTATGGTTACATTAACTACTAACCATCTTATTAATTATAGCTTACCCAGTCTATTGAAATGAAATGAAACCAAATCCACATTTAGCTTGATCGAACTGCAAGGATAAAGTCCTAATCTATCAAGAAGCTACGTCATGGTTAAAACCCAGGAGTTGGGCTCGGGGCAAGAGCTCTGTCACGCAGCCACCAATACCCACCTATAGACAGAGCAATGTAGAGTTAGTTTCGGCATTTCCCAATCCTTCATGCGCAGTAGCTTGCACAGGAAGTGACCCTGCTGTCTTGCAATAAGGTCAGAGCATCCGACTTATTGGCGTCGATGTGTCTTTCAATTCAGACATCGTTTAGATTGATGTGTGAATGTCTCATCATCTCCATTATCAAATCTGTTTATTGCTTCTCTTGTTATATGCGTCATTGGACAGCCTAGTTCTCTGCATCTTGTGAAATCTGAAGGAACGTGACAATTGAGATAGATTTTTACCTCCTCATTAATTTTTTACAGTTATTTTTCCTCGGTTGAAAATTAACCGTTTTAGACATTTGAAATGAGGATTTATTCAAACCCACCACTACAGACTTCAAAATTCTTTGTGAAATCCTCAGAACTTATGTGTAAACCCTTTTTATAACATGACTCCGTATTTAGGTGGTTAAAATGTTTTAGAAAAGAGTAACTTATATATTTTAAGTGTAAGAAAATTATCTAAATTTCCTGGTTATATATGTCAAGCAGAGTTTTGACAAATTTCCAAGAATATTACAGATTACCGTATTTCAATAACATAAAACGAGTCATCAAAATAAAGATCGGAGTGATGTCTTGATTTGCCTGCTTTCAATACAGAGATTCACTTTTTACTACCAAATAGTAATCCCCTACATCTAGATTTGTTAGAGTCAGAGCTATATGTGGTATAAGGGCTTGAAACTTTAAAAGTTTAGGACAATATCCTTGGGTTTCTATTTATACTCTACACGACAACAGTTAATATCAGGTTATGTGGAAGTTATCTTTCCACCAACACGCAGTATTTCTTGTGGCTTCTTTGATTAATTATGAAAACAAGTTGTGTTGGCAGCAGCGTAGAAACAGTTCTGTTAGATTTCTCTCTTCTATTCTAATCATTGCTCGCTTTTTATTTTCGTCCTTTATTTGCCTCGCTCTTTTTTTCTTTTTCTTAATTAAAACCTTCACACAATTGCTATCTCTCTCTCTCTCTCTCTCTCTCTCTCTCTCTCTCTCTCTCTCTCTCTCTCTCTCTCTCTCTCTCTCTCTCTCTCTCTCTCTCTCTCTCTCTCTCTTTGTTTGCCTATCTTTTTTTTTTCAAGCCTCTCCCTGTTCCCAATCTCACTTTTTCATTCCATCTCTTTGTTTGTCCAGATATCTCTTTCTCTCTCACTAAATATGTTTCTTATTTTTTTCATCTCTTTCTACTCCTCTCTATCTTCTTTTCACTGCATTGTTTTTAAACCTCTATACTCATCTCTCTCTACTTCTGCTTGTGCATTATCATCTCCAACTCCCTCTTTGTCCCATTCCTCCAGCCTCTTTCATCTTTCCCGACAGACTATTGTCTTTGCTCTTCTCCCACATTTTTAATTTTAACAGAAACGTTCTCTGCCTTTCTTTCAGATATTTCGATTCATTTCCCGGTAGATATTTGAGGAATTTGCTGAGCAAGAAAAAAAAAACCAAAGAGATTTCGTATTGGAAGAAGAGCAAAATCATTGTTTTCAATTTTCTGTGCTTTTTCATTATCTAATAGGAGTAGAGACTAATGTATTAATCTTACAAAGGTTTCAGAACGCATGACCGTGGAAAGTACATGTAATTATTTTCCTGGACATAAAATATTACCACAAGATTAGTAGCAGCACTAGCGGTAGATAATACAGATAACTAATGATACCTTTCAAAGAGATTGCCATCACCAAGTCCAGAGAATGTTCAGGTATGGTATGGCACCATCTACTTTTGGTTTTTGAAAGCCTTTATTTTGGAATGTAGTGTAAGTCACTATGGAAATATATTAGATTTTTGTCTTTGTAAAAACATAATACGCACACCAAGTTCTAAAGATTAAAGGTTCAACGTTCTTTGATTATTTTTTTTTTTTTTTGGGGGGGTTCAGATTTAAAGAGCAATTAGTTTCAATGCAACAATATGAGTTTCATGCAACAGGATATCTTGTTATAAATACAAAAAATTCAAGGTGTTAGATAAACAAGAAGCCGGCGGGATAAAATTATCTTTAAAAATTTGAAATTTCTTTTCATGAAAATGTCTGTGGTTGGTTTAACACGCAAATAAATCAGAAGAAAAAAATTATAATGATGAGGATGATAATAACAATAATAATAAATATAAAGATGGTGATGATGGTGGTAGTAATGATTATGAAAAGAATAATAATGATCATAAATTAAAATATGTATAAATTTAAGACATGAGAAGTTCAAACCGGTTTTACAAGGGAAAATTCCTTAAGTTTGTAAATTTCGTTACATTCTCAAAAATACTGTTATGTAGAAAGATTGTCATTTGTAAATGAAAATTCACACTTTAAAACTTTACTACTTAGACCGGTATCAACAAATGTGTAGGAACTTTGTCGATGTATTTTATCGTAATCCATGTCAAAAGAATTAGTTTAGAACGTTAGAAAATTATTTTACAGTTTGTATGGTTTTTATTTTTTTTTTTTTTTCGTTCTTGATTTTTTTTTAAATATGGGCCATATTTTTGCGAAGATTGAATAACATCAGAATTTCAGGTACTTACAAAATAATTTTTTAAGTTCTGTGTGCTTTTTCTATTTTCTAGATCTTCTTGGTGCCGATAAAAAGTTAAAACGATTTTAAGCATCCATCTATATTGTTTTAAAAGTTGTTTTTTTTTTTCTTTTGTTTTTTTTTTATTATTATTATCCTAGGGTTATCAGATGTCAGACGACCTGTCTTAACAGTGGACCATAGATAAAAGTATCGTATTTTTTAAGAAAAAAGAAATCTGTAATCTCAAACGTAAGACCGGTATACCTCCACACGAATGAACCTCCACCTTGTTGTTCTTTAGCCTCACTTTCTGTATCAAGCTTTGCATTTTATACACACAACTTTCTCTCCGCATAGAAAATTAAGAGACTTTGAAACATCCTGTATGTACTGTCCTTTTGTCAGGCTTGCGACTAATTGACTTAATGGTTATGTCTTTTTTAAAACAACATAATTAATTTTCGACCACCCCTCGCTAGCAGGGCTCACTAAGAGGGTTGTTTCTGTTTAATGATTTGAGAACCATTGTGGGTATTCTCGCTGCGCGCCATTTCGCATTCTGAGCAGACGTGACATTCTCGGTCTGAAGACCATGCTCCTTCATTCCCCACTCCAGACTGTCCGTGAGAGTCTTCTGGTTTTCCTAATGTCCCAACAATCAATGAAAGCACGCCCAGATTGTGTTTGTTCTGTTTGTTCACTTCGGTTCTCGAGTTGGGATTTCCTTGTTTAGGATTTAGTTAGTAAACATGTCTAGGTGGGTGGGTGTATCTTATGTGGTTATGTCCTAGCCGTGGGATTTCTCTCCCCTTTCTTGTCCGCAGGAAGATGAAAATTGGATAAGGTGTTCTTGATAATTAAAACCTGTATTGGTTTTTCAACATAGCGAAATTCTCCCGATCCAGCCCCTATTCCTAGCGCCAATAACTTTTATTTTTAGTAAACAGAGGACATTCGTCTTAGCATTAAAATCAGTTTACAGGCTAATGTTTTTTAAATTGAATCCCCTTTGGACTATGTAAAGATAACTATGTCGCCGGTACCAACGCCATTGTTGTGGAGATACTAGTCTCTTTGTATTTATGGTTTGTGTTGAAACTTCGGGGCGTTTTTTTCTAACCGTGTAGGTAAGTAAAAATGTGAGGTGGCCAGTAATTTTCAGGCTCGATGACTAGTTTGGACAAATTGTGATTTCCATATTTTTTGAAAACCCAACCAATTCTCTGCTTTAAAGAGTTGAAGTTTTTAAGAATGTATTTGGCTGAGATATGATCCACAACATAACACAAGGCTGGGAATGAGAAACTGAGAAAAACTTGTTTTAAGTTAGGGAAAGTTTTCATGCAGGGTTGCAGTTACCTTTACAAAAACACCATAAGGCATATTTAAAGTTTCTTTTGGGCTTTGACACTTTTTGGCAAGATAGAAAAATTTGTTGATAGTTCATAAGAAGCTAAAAAGTGGGTAACCTTGAAAAATTTGATTTTTTTATATTTGAAACCCAAAAGCTCAAAACAGTAATTTCCGTCATAAGCCTGAAAATCCCAGGCCACCTCACAATAATGTGTAAAATTAAAATTAAATACTCTCAAAAATAACAAAAATGACTCATTTTTTTTTAAACTGCCAATCAAGCAAGCTTTTAGTCCTATTGCTCAGTCTGGTTTATCTTCTTTGAATTTCAGACACTTTTACTTCTCTGATTTATTATATCACAAGAGGATATCACACGTACTCAAGGAAAGGAAAGAAAGTTTAAAATCTGTATCGATTGATTGTATAGTATTTTCTGATCCTTGAAAAGTCTTTTCGTAATCCTCTCTCGCCCTAAGGTTTTTTTTGTTATTTTTAGATTACACCGAGTAGAATCTTCAGGCATGGTGGAGCAGACATCAGTCCAAGCTGTTGGTGAGTCACACTCCTTTCTGCACTCGCCAAGTAACTGCGGCTGTAAAGTTGGGATAAGTTCAAGAGAGCAAGAATAAATGCGATATCAGTGCTCGTTCAGCATAATGTAAGATTTCTAAGGTCCAATCAAGGAGCTTAGAGTAAAGAAAGACTCTACTAAGATTCTTCTCTTCTTGCATTGAAGAGAAGTAACCATCATCGTTGAAGAGAAGTAACCATGTAACCATCATCGTTGAAGAGAAGTAACCATCATCGTTGAAGAGAAGTAACCATCATCGTTGAAGAGAAGTAACCATCATCGTTGAAGAGAAGTAACCATCATCATTGAAGAGAAGTAACCATCATCGTTGAAGAGAAGTAACCATCATCGTTGAAGAGAAGTAACCATCATCGTTGAAGAGAAGTAACCATCATCGTTGAGTTGTGCAGCTTTCCGGTGCGGAGGGAAAGGTTCAGCTCCGTACAACTCAAGCATGTTTGTGAGCATGACCCCATGACCCAAGTGTTGGTCTCCATGATGTAAACTACAAGGATCCATTCTATATCTCCGCATATTTGCCGCGCACAATATAATTATATAGAGTAATGCGTTTTTCTCACACCAACTAGAGAAAACTCAGGGTGAGATTTTTGTCCACTGTTCTTTAAATTTTCCAGGTAAATTTGAGACATTCTTGCTGCTGTGACACGATGAAATATAGATTGGAAAGAATCGTATAATATGTATTTTTGCAGCGGCAGTGGCATCTTGACAATGTTCTTCTTATTTTTAACAAAAACAAGTGTATGCAAAAAATTGAACAACCTTATATCAGCCTGATGTATCACAGCAAAACAAATACTGTGAATTTTTTTTTTTGCTTACAATGTTACTTCAATTAGCAAAGAGCGCTCTCTCAAAACATACAAGGCTAATATATCAATTTGATTTTATCTAAATGATAAAAGAGGTTAATTAAATCACTAATTTAAAGTGTTAAATTCTATATTTCAAGTATCGTTACGTTTCAATATGGTAGATATAGATGTAGACATAGAACCGCAGTTTTACGGAGTTTTTTTTCAAATTCTGTTATTTTTTTTTAAACCGCTCTCCACTAATTTATAAAGAAGAAAAAAAGCAGTCACGATTTTTCTCATAAATGTAGATGATAGGATTGTGTAGAGGATACTTCGACGTCTTCCTCTGCAGTTATTGAACCCTCGCCTGTTACATCTGCAGTGCTAGTGGTATAAAACGGATCTGGTGTTATTCCGAATCTTGCGATGTATGTGGAGACTGGCTACAAGTGATGAAAGATAGGCCAGTAAAATACAAAAAAAGAACAGAAAACAAAGGCGGTTAATTAAGTGCGTTGTGTAGACTAAGTTTGCTCATAGATTGATTCCGTCATTGTTTAATATAGTCCCATACAAGATGAGCCTTTTTGTCATATCTTCTAGAGGGTATAACATAACTTTGTAACATAAAAAGCATTTCTGTGGATTCAAAAAAATAAAGATAATACATTTCTGAGTTTCTCACACAAGAGGTACCTGCTTTGAACTAAGAAACATATCTTGGTGCCATAAAAAGAAAAAATATAAATTTCTCACCGAAGGAAAAGATCCCTGTAACGCAAAGATCTTGCCTTTGTGACAAAATATTCGAACAATCAAAAGTATATAAAACGTGTGATATGACACAAAAACATACCTTTCTAGCGCAATGACGCAACGATACATAACCTAACTACCCAGTACACAGTCATAGAGACATATTTCTTTTTTATTATTATTTTGCTGGGAAGGATAGGGCAAAAAGGGTTAGTCAGGCGATTGGAAAAGTGGGATGCGGGTTGGGGGGCGATACTTGACACACAATTTTTGGTAGGTGCTGAAGATCCCCGCGAATTTTTTTTTCTTTCTTTTTTTTTTTTTTTTACACCTTTCCCATCAATTTTCCAAGAGAATCTTACACTGCAGGCTGTAAGAGAGTTCAGGTAAAAAGAAGGTGGATTGGGGGGGGGGGGGAGGAGACGCATTATTTTCCACCCATGGCGCGTTTGATCGATTGGAAGATATTTCCTGATTTCTGGCATCGATTAACAAATCGAACCACTTAAGCTAAGTGGTGCTTGTCCTCGGAGAAGAACAATCAGACCTGGAGCGTTTCATTAATCGAGATCATGATCTCTCCACTGGCCGATACGGCTGCAGACTTGGGGGGATGTCAGGAGAGCAGCGGGCAAAAAGCCTCCAGTGGAATCAAGGACCGTTTTATGGCAACGAAGGCACGCGCAAGACCTTAAGGTTTGCTTCTTAACCAATGCGGCGTGCGAAGGATTTGCGAAATATTATTGTTTCTTTAATCAATGCTGAGTGTGGAATTACTTGAGTCTACACCACGAAAGGTTCTAGAAATGCTTTAAGTTTCCTATAATCATTCGTTTTAATAATATGTTCGTTCAATGAAAGTAGGACACAAATGGACCGAATTAGAACTAATACTTCAAAGTGAACGTTTTCGTTGTGTTATTTTAGGTTGTTCTTTTCTTTCTAATCTGACATAAGTATGTTAATCTTTTTAATTACTCTACTTTTTCCTCTGTTTTTTGTTTGTATTTCTTTCTGTCTGTTTGAATGCCCGTCTCGTTCTCATTTTGGTGTTAATTCCTTCATCTCTCTCTCTCTCTCTCTCTCTCTCTCTCTCTCTCTCTCTCTCTCTCTCTCTCTCTCTCTCTCTCTCTCTCTCTCTCTCTCTCTCTCTCTCTCCTCTTTCTATCTCTATCTCTCTCTATCACTCTTTCTCTATATATCTATCTATCTATCTATTTATCTATCCATCTCTTTCTCTTCTCTTCTCTTCTCCTATATCACTCACTCTTTTAAACGCTTGCCTCCTTATTTCTTCCATATCTTTTGTTTTCCTTTTCCCTTTTTTTTTTATTCTACTTCACTTCTTTTGAAGTCATTTTCGTCACATAAGTTTTTATACGTGTCTGTATTCTTACTTTTTCACAAAGCCAACCATCGTTGCACTTTTTAAGCTTCTCCCGTATCAATAGCCTTTCTAGAATACTCATGTTCCACAGTTAATCAACTCAAACGCCTTTCCTTTGATGAAGATTCAGAGGACCAGAAAATATATGCATCTGCCTAGAATAAACCCTAGATCAGTGCTCCTAGCTTCGCTGTTTTTGGAAATCCCTGCCATCTAAAAAAAATGTAGAATGATAAACGGATATTTTCAATAATTGATCGACTCTTCCAGAGAAGTGAATAGGAAAGAAAAGTTATGATGTCACCTATTAAAAGTCTTAGTTTCTGGTTCTTTACATTCTCTCGTTTATCGTTTCTCAGCAGTGCTGTTTATGGCCTTTCTGCGTCATCATTTTTTTTACAGATAGATCCCAATTCCATATTGTGGATATCTATTCATAGACCATACTGTACCTATTTGGACAGTGTTTTGGAATGTGATTGCAATATCTGTTCGCGAATCTCATGTTTCCATATAACATCGATCCACATGGTGACCATTTCTTCTTTCCGTAAAATATGCGAATTGATCATTAACGCTAGTGCATTAGTGCTTTCAGCTCAACTACCAAGCAAAATATGCTTTATTCTCTCTCTGTATCTTACTGCTTGTCCAGGCATTAATCATACAGATTGAGAATGTTGTTTTCTCGTTTCTATGGCACGAGTCATGCACGCAATTTTTTATTCTCTTGTCGTAGTTCTTGCAAAAGTAGGAGTAATTCCGTCAATACTATTTAAATAAAATGATTTTCGAAAAGGTTGAGAGCCAAGCTGCTTCGCTCTGATTGGATGCATGATTTCGATACACGTTTTGAGTAACACGGTATGGCTTTTAATCATTATTTTCTTTCTCGAATATCGAAAATGAAACAGTAGCGTAACATTTTTAAATAATGGAAAACATGGAAGCATTCTATTCAAAAATTGTAAATCGCTGTAGAAAAACTTACTCAATTTCGACTTTCATAAACTATACATTATATCATGACTGACGCGGTACGTATGTTTCGTAAAGGCCATATTAAAAACCTGGTTTCTTGCCAAAATCAATGATCATTTTTTAGATCTCTTCATATGTTTATGTTAGAGATTTTTCTGAAAATTTTAAATTTTGACCAGAGAACATAAACATAATCACTTCGAGCTCTGAACAACCTTAGAACAATAGAGAACAAGCGTTATTTCCTCTGTTTTACCTTATTCATGTGTTGAGGAGCACTCACAAATTATGAGACCAATCCAGACCAAGAGTGGTGTAAGTCCTTAAATCTAGCCATTCACTTGAAACATGTTTGGTGTTGAAGGACGATAATATACAGATTGAGCAGATCCAGTAATTAAACATCGATATGCAGATGTGACTTCATGACTTTTTCTCTCTATCAAAATTATATTGAAAGAGAAGCATTTATCGAGAAATGAAAAAAGTCACATTCAACAGTTTTAAATAATGCATGTAGACTGAACACTTTTTAACATACGACTTGATTGATCTTTCTGGACAAATGCTGTTCGCAAACTTTTTTTTTCTTAAGTAATTTGTCTTTTCTGTTACCCAGGGCGGGATTTGTAATTACTTCAAGCGGGAAATGATGCTTCACGTATAGAGCAGGCCCAAAAATTACTGTTCTATAAATAGTGTCAACTGCAGGTCCGGTGGCGCTTTGTACTCGTCATTTTAAAGAGCGGTAATAAGGTCCATAAATAAACCAACCTCCGATAGAGGACACTGTCAGCTTGTGATTTCCTGACCTTTTCACTGCCTTCAATTTCGCTTAACTTAAAAATATTCGCCTCGGTGAAATCCAGCTGTGCCCAGTTATTGTCTTATCATTTTTTTTTTTTTTTTTTGCGTCGCTGATTTAAAACATCCAAAAGAAAACAAAAATACTGTTATCAGTTTAAAGAAAAGGTGTATGAAGACTTTTAGGAAGAACTTGTTCTTCATAAATGATTTAGTTTCTATTTTTAAACCGTAGACCTGGGTACAAAAAACAGAGTTTAAAAAAAAAGAGAAAAAAATTATTTCTCAATAAAGTGACTTATACATCGCAATGAATCAAGAACTGCACCTTAGTATCAGAGACAATCGATTTTTATTTCGTAATAGCGTGTCTCCTTTGGCCGTTCATGCTCTGTCGGCCACACCCGACCACTAGAGCCGGGCTATGTAAAGATATCTTCCATTATTCATTTCTCCCCACGGAGGTGCAATATCCGGCTTTTCCATAATTTCCCAAATCGCTGAATCCAATCGTTAAAAAATTCGCATCGGACCTGCTTTGCCCGGGCATAATTGGTCTTTTTTACACTACCTAAGGACAATAGCGACCGATTTACGAAGAATAAAAGTAGAACATAAAAAAACCGGCGTTTTTTCTCAAGAGGGGCAGGAGAATAAGGAGTATCGACCTGTAAAGTGATGGTTTCGCAGAATTGATTGACTTGATAATTCGCGCCATTGCAAACTATGTGAAAAGTGGCAAGGGAGCTAAATGCCTGTGAAAATATAAAAGAAAGTGTGAAGATCTAGGAGCGGTCGCTAAAAGAGTTTTAGTGGTTGTCGTTCTTAAAATTTCTTACGATGTTAAATTTTGACTGATAATTTTTCTTCGTATTATCCAAGCCCCGTTGGTATAGCAACCTTAGAGGTTTTAGTGCCTCAAGTATGCACGTAATTAAAATATTGCGTTTGGTGATTGTGTATCGGATTTACATATGTATACAGTATTACACAAAACCATTTTATGGAATTCAAAAAGAAAACAACCTTGTTGCCTTTGTTTCATTTTTTTTTTTTTTTTTTTGGTACTCACATTTCTCAGATCTAAATCCTGATAAATCCTAATTCTGTAATTTCCAAATTTATTTTAACCTTCTTTTTATCTTGTATTAGTAGACTGAGTTACGGCAAAAAGTTCCATGCGGGAACTCACAGCTGCTCGTTTAATTAAACCTTCTTAATAATGAATTGTACAAGACTGTATGTATGTGAAGATTTGGATAAAACAAAATCTGCTAACTGTTCTAGTTCACAATCTATTCAATCTGCATTATATAGATCGATTGGTTTTTGTTGTTATTGTTGCTGTTGTTGTTGTTGTTGTTGTTGTTGTTGCTGTTGTTGTTGTTACGTACATCATAGTTTTTTTTTTTTTAAATATATGATTTACCTTAAAACATCGCGTTAACAAAAACTTTAGAAGATGCAGTTTGATTGTTATTTTGTTATCGTACTGACATTATGACGACCGAAAATCTATAGTGCTCAAAAGAATTCGAGTAATCGATAACACTCTGGGATAGTCTTTAGAGACCACAAGATATATTATGTTGTAATATGATCAGCGTATCGACATTAACTAAGATACTTCGAGTGTTTTATGACATGCACAGCTTTCATGAAATATGTCGATGTTCTTTTCTTACAATTATTTCGATTAATCTATTATTTAATCTTGAATCCACACAATGTCGCAACTTTTATACATTTCCCTTCAAAACAAAGCTCTCATTCTTGATAATTTTTATTATCTAAATTAAAGTGGATAATAATTTTTCTGTGTTTAAATTATTTTTATGTAAAAGCGTTGTCGATTCATTTTCAGTTGTTCATGTGAGGGTTCGGCAAGTTTCAAATCCTCTATTGCTTTTAGAACTGAACATAATAGCATCTATAGGTTAATCAGAAAACAGATCAATTTACCTATAGCTTCTTACCAACTTAAACATGGGTTTATTTTCTAACTGACCAGTACAAAAGGCTGTATATGTGGTAGATGATGTATAACTAATTATGACAAAGAAGCGAATTTGGCTCCGAGATTAATCAACCCTGTGAGTGAGGCTTATTAATAGACTTCATTTATGACTGAAGAAATGTTATACACCAATTTATTTTTGGGCACTGATTACACCGTTTAAAGTCTTTATTTCCATCAGATCTAATAAAATCAATGCCATGTGAAGAAGAAGATTGACTCTACGCGTGCAGATTGACTGCTCCGTTATGTCAAAAAATCAAGCACTTTCACATTTTAAATCTACGAGAAGACAGAAAAGAAAAATAATCGATCAATGACAAAATTAAAGATATCAAAGAAACCCTAGCCACAGTCATGCCTTGCCTCTTTTTATAAAGATTACGTCATTCTTTCTATGATTACAAGCGTTTGTCATGACAATTTTATTTTCCTCCAACAAAAGATTTATCCGAAATGTGAGGATGGTTTTCCGATCCAAAAGACACGCTTTCTCACGACAATAGATAGATATAGTGGAAATTATCTATGTTAGACGGATAATCAGAGTTTTTGCCGTTGCAGTTAGCTGGGTCTGGATGTATGCCCTAATCTTCCTTGTTCCACGTGATGAGAATCTTATTTCAGAAACGTTTATTAGAACGTATAATATTCTCCTTTTCATTTCACCGTCGCATCTTTCATAATAGTTACACAAATGGTAATATCGTAGCACATGATTTCGTTACAATAAGATATAAGTTTCTACGTCTCTCCTTTTCTCACAGTCACGTTGGTAAGCTCGGGGTTTTGGGGTCAAACACTTAGTCTTGTTCAGTTAAAAATCTATTTATTTTGCTCACTTTATTCGATAAACTCGGCGCAAATGAGAATAATTTGCAACGAATGCTTCATGTTGACTGCCGTGTGAGAAAGTTGGTGTAAAGTAAAACACAGCTCCGCATAATAATACACAAATGATTATCTATATCAAATCGTGATTTGACGTCTTTTACAGTCTTTTAATTTTCATCATCGAATGTAGCCTACAATAATTTATTTTTACCAACAATATATGTATATATGAATCAAGTTAATACCGTGTGAACCTCATCACTGGCAGAAAATATTATCATAAAATTTTAGCTGATCAAAGTTAAGTCTCCTCCTCTAATGATTATTAAGCTATAAATCATTAAACGTCTCCTAAACCTCTCTCATGGTCTTAGATGAAAAGGACAGCTATTCGTACATTCAGAGATAATTACTCGTGGTACTAGCATTGCAGACTTGAGCATTGAATTAAAAAAACAAACAAACATCTTGTGTAGTATGGATTCTATGGATCTGTCTAACTTTCAACTCAAGAAATGCCAGAGCGTGGATAAAGCCAAAGGGCAACTACAAATAATGTTACAACAAAGACACAATATTTGATTACTTGATTTAAATTTTTCTAACCTAACCTACCATGAGCGATGACCTCAAGCTTCTGATAATTAGTTCCCTATTTTAATAACCTCCTATTTCAGTAAAATGATCTAAAAATAACATCATCAATATCGATAAATGTGTATTATTGATTCCTATATTCCTTCCTCTACAATCGATACTTTTTTTCTGAACACTACGTTCTCCTTCTCTTCCACGCCCTGTTGTAAGAAATAAAGAACAAATTCCTTTCATCTTAGAGATTGTGTGATCCACAATTATCAGTCTGTGTGACTGGAAAGATCAGAGAACGCTAATTTGGTGCTTCCCCCATGCTTGCCCATAGGCGACCGTGTCTCAAATTAGCTCTAATTATTTTTCTACCTCATTAAGCGTCAATTTTCAACATCTAAAAAATCTGCTCACGTGTATATCCTTGAACGTCTCATAAGCTCATCTCAGAGCCCTAGAGCGCCAAAAACTTGAAAACAACGAAATCTCAAAAACATGTGTAACGCAAAGATATATATAATTATATCGTTGAAGTACGTTTTTTTTTTAGTGGGAAACATCAATATTTGACTTCGAAGAAAGGCAGCCTTGTCTATTTGGAATTTCTTCTCGATCCTGCAATTTGCGTGAACAAGGCATGTTTTTTAACTCCAGATCTCATTCAAAACAAATGTGACGTACAGGAGAGAGTGTTAACACCTATGTGTGGCCACCCATTCGCTAACTTTGATCTAAAGTGTTATCTCCTTTTGCTCTGTCATAGCGCTGGCTGATCAAACTCCAAACTTGTACAAGTAAAGTTACGGAACAATGATCATCATACTAATGGCCTGGAAAAATGGTTGGTTGTTTCACTGAAAAATTGGCATGCCATGTCATTTAATATGATCAAGATTATCGAGTCTGGCTTCCTGCATCATCCTAAATCTTTGTATTGATTGAAAAGCAACAAAAGTAACACTAGAAATTCAGCCGAAGCGCGATCCAACGAGAAATCAACGACGATATCAATTCGATGATGAGGATATCATTTCTGAACTGACGCAGTTCTTTGGTAGTGGTCAATCTTTGTGAAATAGGAGCTCATCCGGTTATACAATAATAGTTTCAAGGAATCTCTTTTCTTACTCTGCTAGCGGAATGAAGTAGGTGACAAAATATGAGACATGAAATAACAAGAGCTCGGCATCTGTTTTGTGAGGTTAAAGGTTAATTTGTGGTTGTTAACTAAACTATGGCTGTTAAAAATATCTTGTATAGACAGTTCTCTTTGCAAAGACATGTTGATGAATGTTAATTGCTCTATCTTTCATAATTGCTTTTTCCCATCTTTTTTTTTTAATTTTCCTTGATTGACTTGCTAAACTCTTTTGGCTCAGCAGCGTGTTTTTGTATCAGAATGATCTCTAGTTGAATTATATTGAACTCATAATTTCTTTTTTCAAATCAGCAATTAAGATATGTTTAACTTTATTCATCGCTCTAGGGGAAATTTAAAACTCACATGCACAATAACATTAAAAAGACAAATAGATCCAATAAAAATGCAGGTGTGTATTAAAAAAAAATTATGTATAATCATCTATATCAGGAGGATAAGATGAAGAGGAGAAGGGTGAAAAAGGCGAAAAAGAGAATTAAGAAGAAGGAGAAGGAAAAGAAATGTAAAGAAGAACATGACGATGATGATGTTGATGATGATGATGATGATGATGATGATGAAATAGAAGAGGAAGAAAAAGAAGAAGGAAACGAAGAATTAGGAGAAAAGGAGTTGAAGAAGATGAAATATAGGAAGAAGAAGAGGAAGAGGATGAAGAAGAAGAAGAAGAAGAAGAAGAAGAAGAAGAAGAAGAAGAAGAAGAAGAAGAAGAAGAAGAAGAAGAAGA
>JAWDGP010006357.1:72500-110000 GCA_033675545.1 Elysia crispata | reverse complement strand
GATGTGAATCCTAATTTCACATGAGCTTAGAAAAGGCATTAGAAAAAAAAAAAAAAAACAAACGAAAAGGCTTTTTTTTTATCGAGATCTGAATCTCAATTTAGAGATCTGGATTCGACCTAGCTCCAGGCTACATTTTTAGGTCCAGATCTAAATCTAGATTAGTTCTGGTTTTGAACCCAGATTAGTACTAGTTTCTAAATCTAGATCTAGAAATAGATTAGAATGATCTAGGACTATCTATTTTGTCAAAAAGAGAAACAATTAAGCCTACTAATCAATCATAGATATTCAGGATCAAGACTGTATGACCAGTCTACTCAGCATTGTCAGGATTCAATATTTTCAGTAAGGTTTTCTTGATTAATATTACGCATTTTAGATTTTTTATTTACTCTTGATTTATTTTCTAGGGATATATATATATATATATATATATATATATATATATATATATATATATATATATTTATCCCAACAACAAAGTTAGATCTAGATATCTAGAATGCTGGAAATTAAATTTAATTTAAGCATTTTTCTCTCAATAAGTAGATCATCTGAGTTTTCTTTTGCTTGGGCATGCTTTAAATTTTTTTAACTGGTCTCTAGGCCCTCTCTTTTTTTGCTTTCTTTCTCTGACTATCACACTCTGTCTGTCTGTCTGTCTGTCTGTCTGTCTCTCTCTCTCTCTCTCTCTCTCTCTCTCTCTCTCTCTGTATATATATATATATATATATATATATATATCTGTCTATCTATCTACAGTTGAGTCCAGTTGTTTCAAAGTCATTGGGATAAAAAAAAAAGGACTTCGTATTCTCAGAATACATGAAGAAAAAGAGTGAAAAAAAATGTGAATGTCAGACCAGGAATGTCGTACTGGTGTGTGTGTGGGGAGAGGGGGGTGGCGGGAGGGTAGAGAGGTGACTACGATGGTCCATGAAATTTTCAATTTACTTTCCTTGACTTGAGAAGCCATAAAGAGAGGAAAAGAGATTTTTTATAAAGCATATATAGGAGCTTCAAAAATTGTAAACAAACGAGTCAATAATGGTGTCGAGACAGCGACTTATGCTTCGAGAAGAAATGTTAGATATGCTCATTCAGGAAGGATCTGATGATGAAGGTGAACTTGATGGGTTGCACAAAGTTGAGGATGATGATGATTAAATGAAGACGAAGAAGAAGGTGCAGAAGGCACAGGCTTCGTTGTTCATGCAGGATTTTTAGATGATGTTGTTCTCAGTGACAGTGATGAAGGGAGTGATGGTGAAAGATGTGAGTCTAGAACTAGGAACTCTATCGACCACAGCCTATCAGCTAGTGCAGATGTGTCAGATCTAGGTTTAAACCTAGACAATGAAGAAAATATTGATGAAGCAGATTATATGTACGAGTGGACCAAGAATTTAGATAATTTTCCAATGGTCCCTCCTTTCACTGGAGAGAGCGGCCTGCAGTTTGATACAGCTGAGAAAAGTATCACCACCCCTTTGGGCCTCTTAAGCTGCTTCATAAACATAGAGACTGTGAAGTCATTTAAATGCGAGACAAACATGTGCCCAGGCTATCATATCTGTAAAAGAAAAGAGTGGCATATTGAGGTGATCGATCTTCAAAACTTGGAACACAGTCACAATTGATGAGATGCACAAGTTCCTTGCCATCATGCTACATATTGCCCTGGTGAAGAAGAGTACATTGAAGATCTATTGGAGCCAAGATGTTACAGTAAAGACCACCTTTGCACCAAACGTGATGAAAAGGGCATACTTTCTATCCATTTTGTCTTTCTTGCACATGAATAACAAAGCAATCTTAGTTCAGTGAAGCCATCAAAACCATCATCTCCTTCACAAGATTTGTCCATTCTTTGATCATCTCAGACAGGTAAGAAATCTTCCATTTTTTTTTCTTTGTGATAAAATTATAAGCCATTTATGTAAATTCAAAGTCCAGCCTTCCTCTGGTATGGAAAATATAAAAAAATTAAAATTATGTGTTTAAACCTTTGTATCATCCACAATTAGTCATGTAAGTTCTTCTTCTTCTTATTATTATTATTATTCTTTCTTCTCCTCCTCCCCCTCCTCCTTCTCCTCCTCCTCCTCCTTCTTCTTCTTCTTCTTCCTATTATTATTATTATTATTATTATTATTATTATTATTATTATTATTATTATTATTATTATTATTATCCATTATGATCATTTTTTTTATGAATATTGCTTATTGTTATAACAAGTTAGTGCAATCTTCTAATTGATGATTTTACAAATTTTGTGCTATGATTTTTTTTAGTTTCCAGGTTTTCAAGTAATTAGAAGAGTGCACGCATATTGTAATATAATTGAAAATATATTTTCATCACCATTCATACAATTGATGCTTTCTGGCCTAACACCATCTCCATTACCTAGGCATTCAGGTCAACTTACCAAACAAGGCAAGACATTTGCATAGATGAAACCCTCTTTCCCTGGCCTGGCTGATCTTACATGAGAGTCTACATGAGAGACAAACCAGCAAAGTGGGGCATCAAGTTCTACCAGCTCTGTGAGAGTAAGAGTGGATATGTGGTGGAGCTTGGAGATAATGGCACAAGAGTCAAATATCAGCAACACTCCAGTTGTATGCCAACGGCTGATTGCTCCCTATCTCAAACAGGGCTATTGTCTCTTTGTAGATAACTACTACTGCTGCCCAACTCTCTAGACTACCTCGTCGCCAGCAACACAATGGTTGTGGGTACAGTTGGGCAGAACTGGAGGGACCTGCTTAAAGACCTGTCATTTCAAAGCCTCCAAGTTGGGGAAATGGACTTTCGCCATCATAACCAGGTTCTTGCCATCAAATGGAAGGACAAGTGGGAGGTTCAGATGTTGACCACCAAGCACCTTCCCACCGTGACTCAGTACACTACTCGTACGGAGAGCAAAATGAAACCTCATGCTGTATTTGGCTACACTGCAAACATGGGTGGAGTGGATATCAGTGACCAGCTCATTTCATATAATCCAATGCACTAAAAAACTGTGAAGTGGTGGAAGAAGTTGGCCTTCCAATTCATTAAGCTGTGCATTTTCCAGTCACATATCCTGCACAACAATATGTAACGTTCCGAGAGGCTAAAACTACTATGCTTGTGGCCTTTCATGCAGTTGTTGTTTAAAGCCCTCGTCTTAGAGAGGAGGGCCCTTGAGGTGGATGACACAGAGCAGGATGATGTTCTTCCAGAAGACCTGTTGCGATGACGGCATTTTCCTGCACCATATGAGGAAGGAACTCGTAAAAGGGGAACATGTGTGGTGTGCACTGCAAAGCAGAAAAAAAAGGACCCAGATCCAAAGAAACTGAAGAACACTCAAAGAAAAAAAGAATATGTGCAGAGAGTGTCCCGCATTGCTGTATGCATATCCATGCTTTGGAATCTACCACACAAAAGAAGACTACACACAGTGATCAGATTCTGACCTGACCTATCTGTTTTTTATGTTTTTGTTGTTGTTTTTTTTTCTTTTGGTCTCATATTATGATGTTAACTTCAGTATAAATATTAAATTTCAATTCGACTTTTTGTGGCTGGTTTGTAACGTTGGTATGATTTGTCTTCTAACCTAAGAGTAACAAAAAATTTTTTTTTTTGCATTTTGGCATGCAATTGAAAAATTCATTTAAAAAAAAATAAAAAAAATCAATGGATTGCAAACTCCTTTTTATTTTCTGAAAGTAAAAGAATGAAATAAACAGAGGTGACACTTTTCCGGCAATTTTAAAATTTCCGGCATATGCGTGTATGTGTGTGCATGTGTGGGTGTGGAGTGGGAGGGGGTGGGGGATGAAAAAATTCAGACAAAATTTTCACACTTAGATGGCATCCCTGAATAAATAAATACAAAAAACAAAACCAAAAAATACTAAAGAAAACAAAAATGCAGTGATTTTTGGAAAATATTGAAAAATGATGCGTCCAGGGGTATTGTCAGTGTATCAAAACCTGTGTCTCCAATGAGTTAATGTGGGATCTTAGGAAATATAAATATAAGTGTAAAAATGCTTAGATATTTGGGCTCAACCAGCATGTTTTACCATCAATTTGTTAGATTCACTGGAAGCTGAGATTTGCAGTTTCTATTTATTTGTCAAGTCGAATGAAATGACAGGAGGGCCAACAAGCTGCATGAAATGATACCAAACATGGATGAGAGTGTAAATAGATACAATAAAGTTGTGAAAATGGCCAAATTAAGAAATTATGGAAATGAAGGACAGCCTGTATGTCTTTCTTGTAAGAGTATTATCTTGTTGAAGGTAAGAAGGCTTATTAGACTGGAGATTCTTGATCAAAACATTATGCCAGCTCTGATTCATATAATGTTGCTGTGTCTCAAGACAAATATTTTTTGTTACCCTCTTTACATTTGTTATTTGTAAGCTTGACTTTTAAATAGAGAACACCATATATACTTGAGATTTTTTTGTTTGACTTTAATTTTTTTTTTTTAAATATATTTTAGCCCTAGGTTGAAGTCTGGGCATTGATCTCTTTAAAAAAGTTCTCACCATGGGGGAGACAACTCATACATCTCTTGCTGACAGAGACCAGCTAGCTAGACTTATCAAGTTCCTGGAGCATGATTCAACTATTGGAACAGCTAAAGTAAGCTAACATATTTGTGATTTTCTGAATTATTTTTTTAACACCTAGGGAGTGAATACTAACAGTTTATACTGTTAGCATTTCTTAAATTAAATTTAGAGTGATGTATATGTGAGTTTGAGGGAGAAGTGGTGTAATATGAGACTCTTTAGCTTGAGTTAAAAATAAAAAAAAGTCTTGTGTTTTGTGTTGCCAAATGATTGAAAATTATCTCCTTGAAATTTACGGGGCTAATGAAACGGCACTATGGTAATTGAGGTATTTCTGTGGTTAGAATGGTTTGGTTATGCTGGGAACATTATATTCACATGATAGATGGCTAAACATTCAGAAAAACATTTTATCACATTTGTTGCATCTGTTGATACATCACTTTCCTTCTAATTATGGCTGATCACAGCACTGCTTGTATTTTTATCATTAATGTTACTACACATATAAGAATATCTGTTTATAAAATACAAATTTTGGAGAAAAAATTAACTTCTGTTAAAAGGACTTGTAATTAAATAATTTTTTCATTCATAATATGTAATCTATTTCAGCGAAGAACAAGTTTTCCACAGTTTGGGCGTGTAAGATATTTTTTTCTCCTCTGCAGCCTTAAACCTTGCATGATTTATATATCAAATGTACTTTTCTCTCACACTCTGCTTTTTCTTAATATCCAATATTTATTCTATCAATTCCAAAACAGCAACTAAAACATTTCAAGGCAGGGAAAACTAAACAGCTTCTGCTAAGCTTATGTATGGCTTTGTCATTACTTTTCGGCTTTTTGCATTGTTTTTTTAACATACTTTCTCAGTTTGCAGTTTTTTATGAGAAGAAAATAAAAAAGAAAGTCAAAAATATTTTATCAGAGATAGAGTGATGGAATGTAGCTAAATCTCTAGATATGTCCCTTTAGATTCTTTTGGCACTATTCAAAATTTGTCATGGTACTTTTCATTTTTTTTTTCTTTAATTAGGCTTCATGCCAGTTTCTAATTATTTTATATTTATTGATGATCCATGTTATCAAGAGTTTGGTGAATATTACTAATAAGTAACAATTTTTTTATCAGTAAAGAGGACCATCTTGCAGGTATTTTACAGGAGTTATTTAGATCCCTGTTGCTGTCAATGTCTATTTGTTTAAAAAAAAAGCTTAATATGCAATTTTGCAAATCAAGTTTTAAAAAGTAACTCCATCATAGTTGTTCATGGCAGGATTTTTCGTTGAGTTTAAGTCTTCTAAATTTTCCAAAGTTTCAAGAACCAAGACTTTTTTCTTTTTTTTTTTTTTTGTTTGAGCCTGTAAAAGGGCTGATTAGATAGGGTCCAACTCTATCACAAGTTAGCCTAGCTACAGTATGAAGTCCCTTTGTTGTTTCAAAAAAAAAATCTAAAGACTGAGCTATGTGGTTTCCTTGTCATCCTGGTGGACTTTGGTCATTTTCTTCCATACCTTCCAAGTTCATCTGCCCACATTACATTTCAAGATACTTGTGGCACTTTCAGTTTCTAAGATCATGCTGCAAGTATAAACTCACTCCTTTTGGTTTCTCAAGGTAAATTCTACTTTAGTGATGCTTTAGGGCTTTTTTATGCTAACCATGCATATGAATTGAAATTTACAGTGGAAACCTTAAAAACCGAAGTCTGATTATTTGAATTTCTCATAAACCGAATTATCAAGATGATAGGTTATTTTTTTTTCTCTTTGGGTTTGTTAGAATCGGACTCGTATTTCGAAGTCTTTCTAATTCGATTCTCTTAATTCGAAGTCAATACCACCTCATAATTATTATTATTATTATTATTAAGGCCTTCCGCTAGGAGTGTCGTCCGACCTTGCAGCTTCGGCAGCCTTCTTTATGTCTGCGGTGAAGGTAGTCCATTCTTGTCTTCTTTCTGCAATCTTTCTTATTGTTTCCAGGTCTTTTTGTGATGTGAGAGAGATGCTCCGATTTTGGCACAAAAGTGCTAAATGCATCTCTCAAACAGCAAGCAATGCTAATCATTGCCCAAGAAAGACTGATCAGTGCACTAACAAATCAAGAAGGGAGCAGATGCACTAACAATTTAGTGCCAGTAGCAAACCTGTACTGATACTGATAGCAACGTGGGAGGGGGGAGGGGGAGGGTTGCTTGTTGCAGGCTCAGTACACACTCACTCAATGAGTCAGATTCTGTTATAACCATTTTTGTAATTTGAATACTCTTAATTCAAAGATTTAATCCATTCTTATACAATTCGAATTATCAGGTTTCCACTGTATATCTTGATCCTTTAATACAAAGGACTGTAAAATTGGACAAGAAAGTTTTGCCATGTGATCTCCTCATGTTTTATGCCATAGGAATGTGAGATCCTGTCTCATGATCATAAGGCTACTTTTATTACACTTTTCCCAATTAATTAAAATGCTCTTGTTTTTTTTTTTCATGTGGTGGACATGATAAAAGATGCAACAAAAGATAAAAGATCTGTGTAATTTAGTGATTTAACCTAAGATTTGCTCTTTTTTTTCTACAATTTTATATTCCAGAGCTGATATATAGATTATACTGTGATGTACATTTCTTTATTATCTAGTATCATCTCATGCCTGGCACCATGTACAAATAAGTCGTGTGTCACTCATGTAACATTTGAAGATTTTGATACTTAGAATAATGCAATTTACTTTACTTCTTCGTGGCCAAAGTTGTATGAAATTTCCCAGAATGATTTGCAGAGACATCAAATTTTAAGCTCTTTTGAAATAATAATAAGATAAAAAAAAAGAGTTGTTTTACTTTTAAATGTCTTTTCTTTCTTTTTTTTTTTTAAATTCAAATTTCTAATATCCAGTTCATAAGGATTGGTGTGGAACTAAAAAAAATAAATATTCTGGTGTTATTTTAATTGCATGGTCAATATCAATTTGCAATCCAGTTGATATATCATGACATTTATTGACATTTTTTATGTTTTTGTACATCTTCTATTCATTTAGTGGTCCCTTACAATTTTTTGTATGTTTTATACATTTCCTTCTTTGTGTTAGGGTTAAAAGTAAACTTTATAAGAGCAAATGAACACCTGTTTCTTCTTCTTTTATTTTTTTTTTATCTTACTTTTTGTTGACACTGGTTTACAGAGAGTTGTTGATTCAGGCTTCATTATTGAAATAAAGTTATGATATTATACAGACATGAAATATTTCCAACAATTGTTTGAAATGCGGCAATCAGGATGCTTAGAAATATTTCCGACGGAATTTTCCGACTTGGGGGAAGAAAACATGATTTAATATTTTACCTGAAGAATGTTTCATGAATGGTTTTGATGAGTTACTGAACAGCTAAGAATCCACGAAAAGTTTTGCTGAAAAGTTATTATTCATAGTACTAGTTGATCATCCTTATATAGTCACTGCTTATGATTGTTGGTTGTCAAACTTTATCAGATATAAATTTAAGGATGCATTATGTTTATTTATTTATTATTGCAAAACTTGTCTTTTACGAAATTGAAAACAAATTGTTTTCTTAGTATGTACTTTTAGAAGTTTAAAGTAGTTGCCAGAGGTATTTTTAGAACTTGGAATTACTAATTTTTAAATTAAAAGATTCAGTCTGTTGCAAAATTGAGCTCAAAAAGTAGTCCTATTTTGTACCAAAAGTTGTTCGAAGTAGTCATAAATAGGCATATTTAAGAACCCTTTTTTTAGTTTTCGGAGCATGCCCTCAGACCCCTAAGCAATATGTCGCCTTTTGCGCTTGATGTTGAGACGCTTTAGAAGATATGGTATGATGAAAAATTTTCAGACAATTTTGATCAGAAGCACTTACATGTCTGGTCATAACGTCAAGATAAAAATAGAAAAAAAAATTATGAATGTATAAGGGGAATAAAAGTAAGTTGTTTCACAATTTTGCCCTTATGTTTTTTTTTCTGATATTGATTTTATCACACATATACCTGCTATTCGTATAAAAAATTAGATCTTTGTTTAGAAAGAAAAAATTGAAGAACTTGATGATTCGAAAGCACAGTGGGACTTATATTAAATATTATTTTATTTATTGAACTTTATGTAATTTGGATTACAATAATACTTGTCTTTCTGTCAAATCTCAAATGCAAACCGTAGGAAAAAAAAAGGAACCATGTTCTAAATTTTTTCTTCTTACATTGGTCCTTGCAGAGAAGTCACGCACCAGATAACCCATCTTTGCCTGGGCAGGTACCCATGTCAGCAATCTCACCACCTCTAGTACCATCAAGGGTTCAAACCTTTTATGTGGATAACTGGCCTCCCACAGCCCCTGCGGTCATTGCCAGAGGTAAACGATTTGTCTCACCAGTAACTGGGTGAAACATTTAGTAACATATATAATCAGCAGATTAATTGCATGTCAGAGTTTTGAAAATCTGTTAAGATATAATTGGTGTCATGGACGCATCATTGCATTAGCTTATAGTTTCCTGATACTGAGGAGATTTGCAATGTTTTGTTTACTATCAAATTAGTCGCTAAACAATAAGGAGTTTATTTCCAATGTGAAACTTTTTCTTTTCACGCCTTTATGCCTGTAGCAACAGTCTTTGATATGTGAATATATGGGATCATCTGTCACTGGAAGGCTTTATCAACTGTGTCATGTACTTCATGTTATCTAGAAAGATTCTATTTTGGAATAAAATGTGGGGGAAAAATTTATTAAAGTAATCATTCTTCTAGAGTCTAGCCTATTGAGTTTAATTAGTAAAAATTTAGTTTTCCAAATTGTGTAAAGCAAAGCTCAAAGCAACAAAATTATGCTGAAGTAAAGTTACTCTTTCCTACTCAGAAAGAAAATTGATCTGGTTTTTTTTTTAAATTATCATTCAAGTAGGATACTTTAAATGGAGTTTATTTGAATTGCAAGATTTTACACAAAAAAAAGTCTTTTAGGTTTTTTTTAAGGGTAGCTTAAATAACACAGCAGTAAAAAAAATTAATAATTTGATGGCTGTCAACCAAAGCCGTTCAGCTTTCGTGTAGACTTCTCACATCAGGTTTCAAAAAAGTTATAGGTTTATAACATAATATATCAATCACATGTAATTAATGTCATACATTGAAAGATATGAAAATCAATACAAATTTAATTTTGAAGTTGTATTAACCTGGTTCAAACATGTTTTTAATAAAATGCACAAAGAATTTATCATGGACTGCCAGCTTGTAGTTTGCATTGATTTCTGGCTTAGAAAAAAAAAATTAATCTAGACGGAGATCATGAAATCTTCCATAGTTATTAAGTTTTATAGATGACAAATACATAATGAGCTATACGGTAATAAAGAACTAAAGTGATAATAGTAATGAATGAGGAAACTTTGTGATTACCCGCTTACGTGCTACTCATAACTACTTGTTGATATTTTGAATTACTGTTATTATTATAATGTAACTAAGAAAAGTCTTTTTGCTGCTGGCAAATCTCAATTTATTAGAGTCTTACATATTTTGGTTGAAGCAACAGCATTTTTCTGAGGAAAAAGAGCACATCTCCATAACAAGACTAAGCTGCTGTACCTCAGCTCAAAGTTTTGGTCTTGTAATCGAAGCAAGAATTGTTCCCAGATTGTTTTGTGCAGAGTGTTACGTTTTTTTTTTGTTCCAGGTTACAGGTCCTTAATTTTTTACTTCGGTTTTTCTCTGCAGGTGATACAATATTGTTTCCCAGTCTACTTGGTCATCGGAAATCTGCCAAAACCTTGGGAGGTATTCCCATATCATTGGAAACAGCAATTGTGAGTTGGCCAGAGTTCAAGTTGTGGTTTTAAAAAAAAAAAATTTTAAAACATTTGGTCGACATTACTTAAATAATTATAATCTCTTTTTCTAAGCTTTTGTAAGTAGAGATGCTTTTTAAATACTCTGCATCTGTCTTGTGAATGGGCACAGCTATAATTCACTTCTAGCTGTAGTATTTGAGACAGCTAGGTATACACCATCATGATCCTTTTAGTAGGTCAGATTGAAATCCTCTACATAATATTGTGAATTTTTTTTTTTCGAATTCCATTTAAGTACAGGTAGTGCTTTTTATTCAAACTTTTTTTAGGAACTCAGGAAAGTAGTCTATGGATCAGCCATTCATTCTTTTACAAGGGAATGGAGAAAATCAACTTTGCAGCTTTATTGCCTTGATGGACAGTTTCCATATGGAATTCAAACGCTGCGGGTATGTATTAACATTGTATTCTAAAGGAATAAAGCTATATATGTAGGAGACAAGCCATATGTAGATAAGTGGAAAGGATGAACCTACTGAGATACTCAGCTTGTGCATGTCTTATACAAAGGTTAGATCTACCTAAGATCATCACTTAGATGTTGTCTTACTCCAAGTGGCAATAGATTTGCTTTATTTGACAATCCTTGCTCTTGTATGAGTTTCTCAAAATGTTATTTTTTGTCTTCCCCCTAGAACTTGCATCAACAATGATGGAAATATATATCATGATCTACTGATAAATGTACACAAATACAACAAAGCTTCCAATTTCGATAGCATATTTAGACTTTGAAAGGAATTTTTTTTTTTGAGTAAGACATAGCATTATATTTATGATGTAATTTATTAGGTGGAACAATATTATTTAAGATACCTAAAAGTTTTGCCCTAAGTTTTATATTTTATCACATTATTTCCATGTGGATTCTGAGAAGAACTATCTACATCCCATGGTTGGACAAAGGCTCATTTACTCAGTATGACTATAGAAACAATCAGCAAAATAGGACTTCTTAAAAATAGCAGATGTATGAGATGGTTGGAGATCCTGGACATTGACGTCTGCAACAAATCTGACCTTTAGGATTGAAGAACAGACAATTGTATTGAAAGTTCTTTTAATCCTGATAACTATGAATATGTATTTTTTAAAAGGTTATCATCCAGCTCAATGGAAGTTCTTGTAAAACGGGCTGCTTTATAAGTTGAGAACATTCATATATAATATATGAGATCTCCTCATTCTAGCACAATCAAACATTTTATTTACTTGGTCTATCATCAGAAAGTAAAGGTTGGGAGTCTTCTTTGTATGAGTGGATTTTTAGTCTTATTTATAAACTCTTTGTCACTCTATTCTGTGTTCTCATTGAAGAAGATGTATGACTTTATCTTTTGTGATAAAGAAACTATATTGTTGAGTCTACTCAACCTATTTTTTGTCATTTGATGAAGACTGGGTTTAATCTGTCCTCAGTGTGGCTCCAGAGGCTTAGCTCTGTGCATCCAAGGTTACATGCTCAAGCACATGATCTTTGACAGGGAATACAAATCTTCTGCCTTGTTAGGAGCAGGGTATGTTGCTGAGAAGTTACCCAGAATGATTTAATTTCAGCAGAATTTATTTCTGACCATAACCATTAATTCAAAGCACTTAACTTCTTTGTTGTTGATAAAATTAAGCTTTTTGAAGCTCATACCAGACTTAAAATATTCTTTACAAATGTTTTTGGATAAAACTTAATCGTCAAATAAAAGAGAAATGCTCTTTCAAGTCTTTGCACTGTTGCACATAGTTTGCCCTGAATTCTGTAGTTTTTTTCTGTCCCATGGTTTTGCTTTACCATTAGTAAATATACTGCGCATGAGACTTATCTAAGAAAGCCCTGTTATTTTCCATGATTTTTTTACTGGTGTTGATATGAATAATTTGGATAAGAATCAAAGTATTCTGGGGTCATAATTTACTTCCTCTTTTCAACTATTTAATTCATCTCTTTAGTGAATATAGGTGTAGACTAAAAGAATTTCATAAGCATATTAATGCATTGAAATTTGCACATGATTAACTTCATTTGTTAAATTAAAAACAATCGTTTTTTTTTTTTAATTGTGACAGATAGGAAATGTTGAGCATGTGTCCAACACAGTGAGCATAATTCATTATTTTTCCCCACCGTAGTGCGCTACGACCTAATGAGTTTGAGAGGCGACGAGCATTGGTTGGGGCCATCAGTGAAATGCTCTGGCAGGCTGGAGAACACAAGCAAAGCATGGTCTGTCTTAAACAGGAAGAGGCCTGCTTTGGCCCAGACTATAGATACAGGCCAGATTCTATAACAGAGAAGGTCAGTTGGAGACTTAGCAAGAGAGAAAATATAGAGAAAAAAAATTGATTTGTTGAGCAAGGGGTGGGGTGACTTTTTTTAATGTGATATTGATATACATTTTTAAAAAAAGATGAAGAACGAAATTTTTGTGGTGGGCTAAAATATTCTGAGATGTTTAGCAAAATTCTACTTTAAAAATCTGATCAACTAAAACATCTGATTTATTAAAGTAGTTGAGATAACATTTTGAATGCCTAGATATAATAGTCCTAAACTCATGCATTAGTGACTTTCATAGTATCAGGTGTTTTTTTTATAAAAAGTTTATTGTTTTTGTTACTTTTTTCTTATTTTTTTTTTACTTACGACTACTTTATAAAAAATGAAAAATTCATGTTAATTTCTTGAAAAATTCATGTTTCCTTTTCATCTATCAGTTTTTTCTCAATGTGATCAAAGTGTAAGTCAATTTTATTGAATGTGTTTTCAATTTCGTTCATGTAAACAGCTGCATGCAATATCAGTCACTCTAAACATAATAGTTTGCTTTACTTGTTATATTATTCTTGTAGGATATAGGTGTTTTTAAACCTTAAGTTATAACACTATGACTGACACACACATATAAAGAATGTATAAAAAGCGAACTTGATCCTTTTTATATTATTTGTAATGGCCTTTCATTGCTTTCATCAACAACACACTTCATAGGTTTATTTTCATGAAGCTCATTTATTATAATCACTCATTTGTTTTCATAATATTTAAACTTTTCTTGGTTTAATCTTTTATTCAAAAAGTTTACAGTATGGTTGTGTGGTTGTCAGAGGAGAATTTCAGCTTTGTTTTCACTGACTGGGCATCAAATGACATCTGATTTACACAAGGCTATACAATATGAAAGAAGATTAAGCTTAACTATTACTCACCTTTGTCTTGTTCAGAACAGAAAAGTGATTAATTGATACAGCGTTACCCTGAACAAGGCATGGTTGAGTGCTGAGCCTGAGAAATTAATACAAAGCAATTGCTCATTCTGATTAGGTCGAGCAAATTTTTTTTTTTTTCGTCAACACTATAATGTTTCTGTACGATCTCCTGCCCTCAAACGCAAATCTTGTACGGTGGGGAAAGAAAGAGGACCCCACTTGTCCGCTATGCCAAGGCAGGCAGACCACAGAGCATGTCTTGAGCTCTTGCAAAATCGCCCTCTCACAGGGGCGATACACATGGAGGCATAACAGAGTCCTTCAGGAACTTGCCGCAATCATAAGCACGGCTAAAGGAGAGACTACCCTCCCTAATACCAACGCGTTGATATTCACAACAGAGGGAGGCGCTAAGTCATGGCACGGAAGGCCGGTGAGGACAACAAACCAGATAAAATGCCTTCTAGACGGCTGTGATGACTGGGATGTTTCAGCAGATCTTCCAGAATGGGACAGTCACCCCAGTATAATCAAAGAAACGAGGTTAAGGCCTGATATCGTGATCCATTCAGCTTCCACACAACAATTGATCATGGTGGAGCTAACAGTACCATACGAAAACAGAATGGAAGAGGCCCACATCTACAAAAGAGAGAAATACATGAACCTGACCAAAGAGCTAGAAAATGCCGGATACAAAGCTGTGGTGATGCCCGTTGAGGTTGGTGCCAGAGGATTCGTCGGGTCATCAGCCTACGACCTTCTAACTAAACTTTCAATATGTGGCAACAAAAGAACAAAAGCTCTAAAGTTACTGGCGGAAATAGCCGAAAACAGTTCCCGGTGGATCTGGAGCAGGAGAAATGAGAAGTTCCTTCATAAGGATTAAAGATGCTCTAACCATCGCAGGACCAGTTGGCGAAGTGGTATAGCGCCGGGATCAGCAATCCATCAATAGATGAGGGTATGGGTTCGAATCCTGGCGCTGTGCGAAAAAAAAAAAAAAAAAAAAAAAAAGATAACAGGGAGACACCTGGGAGTCATGACCTGGGTGTGACCCGGCCCCCTTAGAGTGTCAGAGGTTCAGGGCCGAAACACTTGCTACAAGGGGGGTTTCTTCTCTGAAGACTCCCTGTTATCTAGCTCCCCAATGAGTTTCTACCTACTTTCTGAATTATTTTAAGTTATCTTATCTTCACCTTTACAGCTTACAACATGATCATATATCATGTAATGCTGCTGATTTACATTCTCTTTTTTTATTTTTTTTTGTATGTATAATTCAGTTACTTGGTTCACTGCACTTTTTTTTTTTTACTTTTAGCTTCACCTTTTTGAGTTCAAGAAATATGAAGATTTGCAACAATTTGTGAAAAGAAATCTGGAACAGGTATTGGTTTCTTATAAAACCTTCTAGGGTTTCCAAATTTGATTTTAGCTTCGCATATTGTATTTTTGACCTTTAGTTTTGCTTCTTTTTTTTGCACTTTTTTCAAGATTATTTTATTCTCTTTTTTTTCTGGTGGATAACTACAGATTATATTCCTCTATTTAGGCTCAAAGCCAATATTTTGCTGATGTATTTTATTTTTTAATGAATTGCATTATTCCTTTATAACATAGGCAAATAGTATTTTTAAGCCCTTGAAATGCTAAAATAAATCTGATTTGTAAATCAGAAATCACCTCAAGAGTAGTACTTGGCTAGAATCCATGATAAAGACTGCTGGTAGTAACCTTAAGTGGATTCTCCCTATAGAAAACTCTTAAAGAGACTTTATGAAGAAATGGTAGCCTTAAATGACAGAAAAAAGGGTTTTGGAATTTTGTCGATTGTGCAAAAGTTTTATTTTACATTGAGATTGAGAAATAATGAATGGAAAGAAAAAATCTCTTTTGAAGAACTCTTATTGGTTCAGGGTTTGTTTTTTTATGTTGTGAAAAGTAAAATTTCAACAGTATACTTCCTTCTCGTTTTAATATTATTTGACACTAAGATAGAATAAAAATTCGTCAATTGGTTGCTGAATAAGCTTTTGTTAATGAGAGAAAAGTTATAACTCATTTATGAACACAGACTTTTAGATCTAAAAAGCATCTCTGTGACTGGATCTCACTATACAGTGGTTAATAATTAGTCTTGAAATTCTGCCATACCAACAGATAGTTCCTTTAATTTTCAAGTATAAGGCAAAATTGTCATAGTTAGTATCTCCATAGTTTGGGGGAAAATTTTCAATTCTTAAGCTCTCTTTTAAAAATTTTTTATGGAATTAGAGATGGACACTGAAGTTTAAAAAAATTTCTAAGAAAAAAAAAATAGATTTTTTTGTTTCTAAATTTTATAGATATAGGATAAAAATTATGAATTCCAAAGTTTGAGGGAAAAAAGTTTTAATTTCTCAAGCTCTTAGTTAAAAGAATTTTTATGGGGTCTGACATTTGTGAGCGTCACGTTCAATCCTTTGATGAGTTCTCTGTTGGGATAAAGTCTAGCTTTGCCTTGAAAGGCAGCCCTTGTGAGGGATAAGGTTTATTCAGGAACAAGCAATGTTCTTTGTATTTTAACGTCGACTTTAAGCTGAATGTATGCCAAGTTAGGAAGAAACTTGTGACCACGACCTGAATGTAGACCTAGATTCTAGATCTAGATCTAACATGAAGATTTTGATATAAGGGCTGGGGTTTGGAGACAAGTTTTTACATAAAACAAGTTGAGAATGGCAGATCGGGTTGATTAGAGGTATTTGTCTTCCATCTACTATTTGAAGTGCTTTTAGTAGGAAAAATATGGCAAACCGGGATCCCCTAAATGCTTGGAATTGTTTGGAAGTAGTCAAGAAAATGTTAAGCCTCTAAACGCTGTTAACTTACTTCAAAATATTTATGAAAACTGTCCCAAACGCAAATCCACGGGCTGAGTGCTAAAAATAGATTTGTTCGAACACGGCTTCCTCAAACATATAGAAATTCTCCAAAGAGTTCGAGGAATCTGTGCTTTACTGTAAAATGGAAATTCTTTTTTTATATGAATCATTATATAAAACTTTTGAGAATACATTAATTTTGCACTATAAGCACAATTTATAATATGCATTAGTTTCATAAGTTCTTGTGACCATCTATCTTTGACCCTTCAGTTGCACTATCCTTTTAATTTATTTTGTTCTTCACTCTGTGCACGCTCCAGTTTCAAACAGAACATGGGAATGGATGTATACTATTCTTGTACAGCCTAGTACTTTCTAGAACTATTCCAAAGTAAGTTTGCATGGTTCACCTTAAGTGGATGCTAGCCCAGCGGATGCTTTTTATTTTCGTAGTTGATATTTTTATAATCTAATATATTTACATGTATCTTTTGTATGTCTTAACTTTCATTATTTTAAATTTATTTTTTCATGGCATATTAAATTTTATTTAATTTTTTATTTAGGAGAATTGACATTTTGGTTTTTTTTTTATTAAAATAAATATTGTTTTGTCCAATAGATTGGGAAAGATGGACAACTACCCTTTTGTTTTTACTGTATATATATGACCTCCTCATAAAGGTCACTGGTCTCTAGGGCAAAAGCCAGTTGACTTTTGCTCCTAAGTGACCATTTACCTTTCTCTAACACCATATTATGGTGGCCAGATTTTTGTGACATCTTGATAATCCATTATTAGCAGGTCCAACCTTACAAATAATATTAAGTGTTCAAAATTAAGAAATAGAAAAGAGACAGAAGTTTGCTTGTAATTCATATATCTTTATTTTTTCAATCGCTTGTGGTTGAATTAGTAATAGTATTCATAATGAAACCTGTGTCACAGAAGGTCAAGCGTAGAATTTACAGGTACAGTTGGAATGAGAAAGTTTGAGGCAGTATGGGGGTTAAGATATCTAGTGGATAAATAAACTCCTATAAGTAACTATACAACACATGGTGTTTAATGAAGAGCGCTTCAAGAGTGGTTCAATCCATGAACATTTCTGTCAGTTTGTCTTTAATTTAAAACGTGGACAAAGTTTTACAAGCTATAAGTTTGTGTCTTTGAATAATATGCTTTCCCTTTTTTGTTTTATTTTCAGAGACAAAAATTAAATAGATAAGTTTTTAGTTGGTTTGTTCTTTGTGATCTCTTTGTTACAGTTGTAGAGTGTTAGGCTCATCTCTAGGCAAGAATTTTATGAGATAGGATATAGGTTGTGCCATTGATTTAAAAAAAAAAGTCAAACTTCATTTTTCATGACAAAATTGTTTGAAACTTCCTGAAAATTTTCAGTTTGCGGATGGACCTACAAGCAGATCATGAATCAAAGATGAAACTTTTGTCTGACATGGAGGATCTTTCCCAAAGCCTTATCAACTTGGCATTGACTGGACGTGCCACACCTTATATACACAATGGAGAGTTGTTGTATGACAAGAAGGGAGAGTTGATGGTTAGTGGACCTTGGCTCTTGAACTTGGTAGCAGTTACAACACACACATGTAATCTCTCTCTCTCTCTCTCTCTCTCTCTCTCTCTCTCTCTCTCTCTCTCTCTCTCCCTCCCTCTCTGTCTCTCTCTCTCTCTCTCTCTCTCTCTCTCTCTCTCTCTCTCTCTCTCTCTCTCTCTCTCTCTCTCTCTCTCTCTCTCTCTCTCTCTCTCCCTCTCTCTGGTTCTCTCCTCTCCCTCTCTCTCTCTGTCCCTTTCTCCCTCTCTCCTCTCTCTCTCTCTCTGTCCGTCTGTCTCTCTCTGTGCCTCAGTTTTTTATGTGCTTGTCTTTCTGTGTGCCTCCTTTGTTCTCCTTTTCTCTCTCTCGCTCTCTCTGTGGTTTTTGTTTCCTATGTGTTTCTCTTCTCTGTGCTTCCTTTTTTTCTCTCTTTCACTGTCAACTGTTTACCTGTTAAATATTTTACTTTTTTTCTTGGGTCTGTCTCTTTGTTTGCCAGCCAAATTTTAGTCTTCTGTTTGTGATTTTAAATGTTGAAAGGAGATTCATTGGACTGAGATATGTAGTATCTGGATTTAATTATGGTGAAGATTTTTCTTAGAGCAGTTGCCTTGTTTAAAATTCTAGAAGTGAATTTCTCCAATCCTACACAATGACTTGTTATGTTAATGTTACTTTGTTTTCAAGCTTTTAGCCTGTCTGTATGAGTCAGATAATGATGACATCCATCATTATAGAAATACATTTTTTGTGTTCAATAGTTTGAAAATAATCAGTTTCATTTTGTCATTTCTAATACCGATTCCCTCAAGCCATTCTTAAATATTGTGAAATTAAGATGAAGTGAGCAAAAACTTGACTACAGTGGAATCCGCTTTAAGTCAACTCTCGGTTGAAGTTCAAGCTATCACCACTGTTTGGTCCAGATTTTTTTTCCATTTTTGTTTAAGTAAATAATTCTCTGATAAAGTCAACAGCTTGGGGACATTTTCGCTTAATTTAAAGTCAACACCTGGTAGTTGATGGGAAAAGTTGAAAACCCATAAAAGAGGGGGGGAATGCACAGGCATGTATGGGCGGGATATAGCTCTTTGTTTTTAAACCGAATACAGTCAGTAAGTCACTGTGTATTAAAACAGGAAGCAAGCTTACAAGGCCTAGCTAAATTGTGTTCTTACGCGGTTGTAACAGTAACATGGGTGGGATGAAGGTTGGGTGTGTCTAGATCAAGACCTAACTTTTCTTTGGCTTGCATCATTTATGGCAGACAATGCATTGTTTTCTCCTCACCGCCGCTCTCCTTAACCAATAGCATTCTTTTCAGAGCCTCAAATAATGCTAAATGATTTTTTTAATCAGGCTATCATTTTTTTTCTGGTAAAAAACAGAACATAAGCGGAAAAAAATGTAGCTGGAATTGTAAGTGTGTAAGCATATTTTGGGTTTGTGATTAGTGCATCAAGCTGTTTGAATAAAACTCTTTTCAGGCTTAGTGTGGTTTTCTCTTTGCCCAAATAACTTGTATCAATTTATCACACTATAGCTAAAAGTAACGAAATGGAGACACTGCAAAGGAACACCACTATCATAAGTAACGTAAGGCAGACCACCTCTTTTGATAACACGAATTCTTGGGCATGTTTCCTGGAAATGGATAAAGTCAACCTTGCTTAACATCAACACTTTTTTTGGTCCCAAGGTGTTGACTTTAAGCAGATTCCATTGTACTTGTTTCTTATATTATTCAACAAAACACGACTAGTCTCTAGAGATGTTCTCTGAATTTGACTGTTTCTTGGTACTGGCATAAGTCTCAGGCAATTGTTTGGTCTGATATTTTCTGAATTTGTCTGTTTCTTGACACTGGCATGAGTCTCAGACAATTGTTTGGTCTGAAATTTCCTGAATTTGTCTGGTTCTTGACACTGGCATGAGTCTCAGACAGTTGTTTGGTCTGATGGTTTCTGAATCTGTCTGTTTCTTGACACTGGCATGAGTCTCTGACAAATGTTTCATCTGATATTTTCTGAATCTGTCTGTTTCTTGACACTGGCATGTGTCTGTTTTAATGATGAATATCAAGTCTTTTTTGCAAAAAGCTGTGTCAACGTTTGTAAATTTTTGTTATATAAAATTTATTTTGTGCAAATTCATCAGGACCGACCTGTGTATGGCATCAAAGCTAGGAGTCATGTTGGGTTTATGTTCTGGGACAAAGGAGAAGATCCTGAAAGAAGGACAGAGGTAAAGTAAGATTGCCCTTTACAAGCAAATATGAAAATGTATTGAATGAATTTTGTTGTGCGTTCCCTCACTATATGATTTAAATCAGAATCTATGTCAAATAACCTCATTCAGAAGCTTTAATAAATCAAACCATTCAAATTGTCCGCAAAAAATTGACTTCTTTGGTAATATGGAAGTTCCCTAAATCAGATCAAATGTCTACTACTCATGTGAGCACCTTTAATCCTGTAAACAAAACTAAAAGATGTAACTTGAAATGACTAAAGTGGAGTAAAGTTTTAGAAAATTTAATCTGTTTTGTTTGAAAGTAGTAATTTAGTTGCAAATTTGACATAAAAACCCAGAAGTGTATGATAAAAAAAATTGATTTTAAAATGCACCCAAAGTCGAATCACAAAATATATAAACATGCCTATGTTTACTGCGCACAACTTTTAGCATCATAAGATTCATGCCCACTGGTTCCTATGGTGCAGAAAAAAAAAATTTCTTTTCCAGCGATGTATAGAACTCCATGACAAGTATGATTTTTAATGTTTTACTATGACCATCAAGTAACGGTTTGAAAAGCATCTTTTGAGTCCAATTTCAGAACTTTCTTTGGCTTAAGTCCTCCTCAAAAAATCAAAGTAAAATAATATATACATATTCATACGTTCATATATATATATATATATATCAATATAAAAATTCTTAGCAAATGCTCTTTACGACTTTGAAAGTTAAAGTGATCATTAAATACTATGATTTACAGATTGAAGAAAATAAATATAGCTCAGACACATGACACATGTCCTAACCACAGGAATTAAATCATTTTTATTGCTTCAGCCATTATCAAAGCTGTAGGTTAACCTTGTGAGATGCTCAAGTCATATTCAAAATCAAAATAAACAATGCCCCATCTTCCAGGTTGGCTCCATGCTTAAGACACCAAAGAACCCAATCTGGCTGACTAAAATCAACGGACTGTTTGGTCTGCTCTTCAGTCTGAACCCTGACCTGGTCAGCGACTGGCGAGTGGAGAACCGTTTTACCATGTGGTATTACACCGGTCTTTCAACTCACGTCACACCCACTGTGCTCTCTATAGGTGAGGAAAAGTTATGGTTTGCTATTACTCTGTTCAAATAAGAGGTTCTTATAGAATACTTTTTTTGTTCTTTATTTTTAGTGACATGGATTTCTAATTGCAGTGATATTTTTCAACACGCATTTTGTTTTTCATGCCATCGTATTTGTCAACACTGATTTTGTTCATGCATTTTTTTTCTGTTTGCAGCTTTTTTTTTATAATTTCTATTCTAGATTTGGTTAAGTTGTAGTGATTTTCACAATTGCGAAAGTTGTTGCTAAACCAAGCTTTTATTTTCTAAATCATGAAAAAGATGTAAAGATAAGTTCTCAGTTTGATATTTAGTTTAAGAATCAAAAGATATTCCAATATCTTTGTGGACGAGACTGTGTTTTGCACAAATACTCTAATATAAGAGTTTTTATCGTTTTAATCTTTGAAAAAAAAATTTATACATACTTTTAAGCCCTAAAAAGCTCTTCATAAATGTTGACTATTTTGATTAACCTAGTCAGATGAATTTATTTTCCAATCTCCTTGACCAGAAACACGCATTGGTCGTCCCCGACCTAAAACAGCCATTGGTAGAAGAGAAGAGGAGAACAAGATACCAGCTGTAGAGAACTGTATCATGACTAAGTGAGTAACACTGTGAATTTGTTCATTAGATGAGCTTTTTAAAAGCTGTAATTGTGATACCTATAGTGGTTAGAGTTTTTTCATATTGAAAGCAAATTCACTCATGGTAGAATCATTTCTTCCAATTACCTCATCACTTTTTGGGAGAAGTAATTTTTTAACTCTAGTTTTAATTAAGTGAAGAAGTTTTTTTTCTCTCTGTCATTCTCAGAAAGCAGAACAGCAAAATGTGTAACTAGATATTCTTTAACTTTGTTTTTGTATGCCCAACTTTGTCCTGTGCAATGATAAATTCTGTTACAATTAACAATATTCCAGCCCAACAAAAAATATTTGAAATGATGCAAGTTAAAATTTTCCATTTCAAATGCTGTATTCCTTATCAGTCTTACTGAGAGATCCTCATTTTTTGTAACCATGCAAATTTAGCTGCAGGAGCAAATCCACCTCAAAGGTTGCATCAAGTATTGTATGTATTTGCAACATGTGGCAGCCATTTTATTCTTCTCAATAAATGTGGGAGAAAACTTCTGCTTGAGCATTCGTAAACTTCAGTTCTTTTAGAGCCATGAACAATATTTAAGTCTTTTAAATGGGGAACTGATGCGATAACTACTTTTCCATCTTCATCATGATCATTTGTGAGTTTGTTTGTGCATGTTTGTTCTTGTATATTTATCTTAATTTAAACTTTTTCTAGTTGAGAAAAAGCTCAGACATGCTCAATGATCTAGCTGTTAGGATGAAAACCAAATTTTGAAGTTTATTAGATAAGAGATGTTTCTGAATAGAGTAAATGTAAGTCTAGCAAGAGAGCAGTCTTGGTTTGAACCACGGGAAATCAACATTTAGTTACTTTCTGTTGTTTTGTTCATTATCAGAGAGGAAATCTTACCTCACAAGTAACAAAGGCTGTATATGTTTGGCCAATGATGCAAAGACTTAGTTGCTAGCCTAAACAAGTTGTCAGTATTGCTTAGGGTGGGTTTGGGCTTCGATGACGTGAATAAATCTGTTTCTGCAAAACTATCATCACAAATAGAAAATACATTTTGTGAGAAATGATACAACTTTTACCAAATTGTTCAGCTGCAACAGTGAAGTTTTTTTCGGGCCCAAATAATTTTGATGTTGGAAAAATCATGCAATGATGGTTAACATGATAATTTTAGGAATGGGAAGAATGTAATACACATCAAAGAACATTAATATTTGCAATATAGAAGCCAATTTGTATTTCTTGAATATTACAGTGAATTATTCTTGTGTTTGCAGATGGTATGGAGCTGCAATCAACTGGAATGGGACAGTTCCTTTTATTTAGTTAAAAGATGAACCTGCAGGATACAGTTTCTTGCCAAACAAGCTGATTCAACCAGACAGGTCCACCAATGTCAGTTTCAATAAAAATGAAATTATTAGACTTGAATGTCTATTTAGCAATGGTTAAAAATACACTCATTGAGACATAGTTTACCCATTTTTATTGTTTGATGTTGTAGTGTTTTTTCACTATTTTACATAGATAATCAGTTGAGTAATCTCTTGTACTATGATGATGTGGTTCAAAATTGCATCTTGTTCCCCACATCTATCTTACAGTTTTATTCAGGACATTGATGTTCAAGATCTCAAAGGACAGAATATTACATATAATAGTTTCTTTATAGCATGCAAGTGATGTGTGGAAGGTCATGAAGGCCAACGCTTAACAGCAAGGCACCTGATTGATTGATGACATGCCTAGCAATGCCTATAATCAAACTTTATTTATCCTTTACAGTTTTTTATAGCTCTGTAAATTGTTATATCAAACAAAACCAAAGTGATTAAAGACTTCAGAAACTAATCACAGACATGTTATGAAAACTAAAAGAAAAAAGGTGCTTCGTCTTCTCTCTCTGAAAAGTTTTTCCTCTGGAAATGTAAGTCTTTTTTTATGTACCAGTATACAAGAGTTTCTAGTTATTAATGATTCCTACTAGTCGGATCAATGTTTAAATCTTATTGCCAGTTCTCATGTTGTTGTTTTTTTTTGGGGGGGTTGCTTCTACTTGTTGGCAATTTAGGTAAATGCATAAATTTTGATGTGGAGAAATCAAAGAAATGTCAGTCAATGTATCACCAAAGTAAACTTTAAAAAACATTAGTTTACTAAATTTTAGTTTAGAAAAGAATTGTACTTTTACTTTTCACTCAAATAATTACATTAACCAGATTCAAATCAGATCATGTTAAATTAGATTTCTTTTTTTTTTACAATTTAGAGGGTGTATTAAACTAGTTAAGCGTCACTTAGAAATAAAAAATGAAAAGAAAAGAATAATTTGATATTTCATGTAGACAGGTGTTATATCTATCTAAAATGATCTAACCTAATCAATTCAGTGTAATTGATTTGGTACGCTTAAATTTATTGGGTCTGAAATCACAGAAAATGAAATTGTAACCAGCAAGATCTAATCTGCTTGCTCTGCACAAAAATTTTTCTGTTATCTTACGCATGTATAGGTGCTCTTTGTACATTATTTAATACAGAAATTAGCATTTTGTCCTGTCTTAACTTTTTTTGCGCAAGTTTATTTATGATATATCTGAATTTAATTTTTGTTGCATTCACTTGTGGTCCTGAATACTATTATAAGCTTTGACCTGTTTGTGAGGTTCCGCTGCTGACTTAACTACTCATGTAGACCTAGACAGTTTTTAATCATTTATCATAGGATTAGTAATGAGAGATTTTCCGTTGTTTGCTCAGATTTTTATTCCATTATTCTCAGCTTAACAGTCCAGCCTCCTAAACGAAATTAAGCATGTTCCTTTTTCTTGCATTCCTTTCTATTTATATAGCAACGTATCTTGAATTTTCTGATCCAGTGTGAATCAGCACAAAGAATGCAATGAAAAATTTAATCACGCCTTTCTTGTATTAAATCATAGAATTGACTGAGTGTGAACTTGTAAAGATCAAACCACTTAAACTAGTTACAGTATTAACTATTAGTGAACCACATGGATATTTGTGGAACTCTTGTTCATCTGGAGTTTAATGTATTTTTGCTTTTGAACCTTTGATATTGTAGAATGAGTTGAGTCTGTCCACATGAAGACAGTATTCTGTTAATGAGATTACAACCAGTCGTGGTAATAGAGCCTGAGCTGGTTTTGGTTTCAATATTTGCATGTCTGTGATTCACTGGAACAATCTATATACAAAGACAGCCGTCTTTTTGTCATATTATCATTGTATAGATTTAAAAAGCAAGAGGCTAGAGTCCTTACAAAAGAGCAGCTGATCTAGTACCTGGCCATTTTAAACATATACTGTTGTAGGACTGCTACTTTGTTTATATGTTGAGTCTCTATTTATCTTACTTCATTTTCTGAGCTTTGAGGTTTTATATAAGTATTCTAAAGTAAAGTGAATCCTGAAGTTGATCCAAGCCTACGGGAAGCAGGAGTAGGGTCCTGACTGTTTTTGGCATACTTCATTGTAAGGTAGTATGCTTTCCTTGTCGCCTTTACTAATTTTGCAGTCTTAAGAGTCCTAGCTACGTACTCATTTAGTGCTGAGTGGACACAGAGAAGCTGGAAAACTTTTTGGGTCAGACTGTGATTTGAAGTCGGGACCTCTGGATTGGTAGTCAAGCGCCCTACCAACTTGATCACAGCTCATCCAAGTACTCTGTACTTTAACAGAAGTGGGCACATGCTTTATTTGAGTGTATATACACATTTTATTCCAGTTGCAGTGAATTTACCGTTTTTCCATTTGTTAGTTACAGTCCTTGCCTGCTTGAAAGCACTGGCATAAAATACGTTTTGGCCTCAAGCAGGCTGAAGGGCTCTTACCGAGTTTTTGCTGTATAAATTACACACGCTTCACTTATGAGATAGTGAATACTTTCATGATGACTCATCCAAGTTCCAACAGTCTATACTGCTGTAGTAAGTGTATAAGAAAAACAGAAAGAACGCAAATGATCTAGCCTTGCGCAAAGCAACACACAGATGGAAAAAAATACAAAGGGAGTCAGGGGTGTGAGAAAGTGAGGCTGGCTGTGATTTTACCTTTCTCCCTCGCTATCAGTTAATCTTGAATATGTATCATGCACAAACTGGGATCAAAGCAGTGGTATGAATGTTTCCTTACATGCTTTGATACTTGATTCCATTCAAATTACAGCGACTAGATCTTGATGTAGTTCAGGTTTATGTTATTCATAGGTGATCAACAAATCTTTCATTTCATACTTTCTCCAATTGATTGTATTCTACTTGACCTTGGTAAATTTTAATATGTAAAATAAACAAAACAAAAAACAAAAACTGCAATGGCAGGTAAAAATGACAGCACATGTTTGCGCGACCACATCTTACGAACAAAAGGAAAACTTTTCCTACATGAAAATCTCGGAAGAAATGTCTACTTCATGCCTCGCCAGTAAGCACCAATATGCTTTCTCCCGATGACTGTGCTTAAAACCAGCAAGTAATGTACCACAGAAATGCAAATATGGGTCATCTGGAAGATTGGAAAGGTTATGAAGAATTTAAATATTTTTTTAATAGGGCATAGGCAAATTTCATCGAACATTTACCTACTGTCTATACAAGTCAAAATGAAAAGTAAAAACTTAAAACATTCTGGAGTATGTCAATCAGTCAATGCCACTAATGTCTCTAAATCCATACACAGTGGTTGCTTCCATTTTGGTAAATGCCTTCAAAATTTTTGTGTAGCCTGTTAAATTCTACTCTTTTTCCTCAACAGACAACAAAGTTTTAATTCCCTAGCCAGTCTACAGATATTTACTTCATTTGTTAGTTTGTCATTATGAAACTTTCAGTTTCCTGTGGCTTATTGGCAGGCTGAGAGTAGTTTTTTACTGGACATTATATATTTGAATATATTTTCATGCACTAGTGTTTGTTTTCTTGCGATATTGTCAATAAAATATATAATCTGATGTTTGAAGCAAACTGTGATAAATTTTCAATAAAGGCCAAATTGTTCAGCATTCCACTCAATGTTTTGTTATTTGTTTGTTTGTTTCATTTGGTCATAATCATATTGCAGTTCTTTTTTTTTGGCTTTGCTAATTTTTCTCAATATTTTCTATTTAAATAATGAATGAGATGTGTATTTTGAACAATCAAATAGAATCATATGTAACATAAAAGTATAATGTACTCGGTATTTATCTTTTAATGGTAGCTGCCTTCTTTTTACTCTACATCTATATTTAAAGTAAGTACAGGTAGAAAATTTCCAGGCTATATAATGAGCTATAAACCTACTGTTCGTTTTGTGTAAAAATACATCTGCCACAGTTCTCAATACTGAAATAATTTGAAAATTTTTAGATTTATTATGTACAGACCAGTAGTGGATGAGGGTAAAATAAAAAAATGTTTAGTGCTCAATCAGATTTTTTTTAAAATGGGCGTCCATTTGTAGTGACTTATCTCCTCGATATTAAACGATTTTTCTGGCATAAGCATTTATTTCAAACAAATTTATTTTTGCAATTCTTCATTCATAATTAAAAAAAAAAAAAAAAAAAAAATGCTGATAGCTTAAACTCTGTTTAAGAAAGAGAAATTTGCTTGATTATTGAAAGAAGAAATCTGCAAAAAAATCTGCAAGCTGAGTGTTGACAGCTTGGCTAATTTTAGATGAAAATATTTACAACAGACATGCTGTATTTTGATTTTGCCTTATGATTTCCAATCTATATACTTGAGAAATGACTGCTTTGCATTTTCTTTCGAAATCATTAAAATCCCATTTTTGTGAGGAAGTAACTTCAAAACATACAAAAACAAACAATATAACTTAAAAGCATTACCAAATTAAACAAGAGAGCTTTATAGTATAAAATGTTATTGTCATAGTAGTAGAGTATAGTAAGAAATACATTCTTAACTAGACATCAGACATTCATAACAAAACTGAGTAAATAGCTAAATGACAACGTTCACACCTGCCACTCATCACATTATTGTAGCCATTCCTTCTCAAGTTCATAATATTATGTACAACAGTTTTTGTCTGCCACCGTTGCTTCACACAAGATGATAGACTCGGTGGAAAAAAATTACATTTGTAGGAAATTTTGGTAAGAAAATTTTGCAATAAGCCAGGGCTGTCCATAAAAATGTTATACCTTGTAATAATACACTTAAAAATACTTTTTCAGCACATTGTTTGATCTCTCTTAGCCCAAACTAAGCCAAATGTTACAGTCAAGAAATCATTTTTATCAAGATTAATTTATTTTCAATAAGGCAAGGTTTAAACTAGCTGAAAATGTCTCCCGACAAGTCTGAGTGATTGGGATGAAGAAACATTGACTATTTATTCTTGATATCCATTAAAAATGCAAATTGGAAAGTAAAGATACTATAAAAACAAAAAGCTACATTTTTTAATATTAAAGGGCCATTTCTTAAACATTTGGCTTCCATCTTGCGGCTGATTTGAAAACATGACTAGAAAGAATTATCTTTTGTAGTCTACCATTCTGAGCTTAGAAAGGGCCAAACAGAATTCATCAGTAACAAAATCTTGAGCAGTTAGAGGAAAACATGGCTTCTCATGCAAATGTCCCAGTACAAATGTGGTGTACAAGTTAAAATAGAAAAATAGAAAATGAAAGGCAATCAAACTAAGTTCTTAACCTAGTTTGACGGGTACTTGATTTCATGAAATAGAAGATTGCAGGAAGTAAAATCTTTTCACAAAGCAAATAGACAGCGGGCAAAATGTGGTAAGCATGTACATGTATTGCAGCAGAGTGGCAAATCAATGGAGAAAATATCCAATTAAAAATTAAAGTGAAAATAATTTTCTAACATTTTAAAACTACAAAACTATTGCTTTGGTTTTCTGAAAGAAAAATATATGAGGCAGAGTATAAAATACTTAAGTTAAATATTGCAGAATACAAAATTTCTGAAGTGATGGAAACATGAAACAAACATCAGAAGCTGTGATAAAAATAATGTAAAACTTAGGGGTAATGACCTTCCAGAAAAGAAAAAAAAAAAAAACAGGGGTATCAGAACTTTGATATTCACATCTTTCAATCAAAATTGAAAAAAAAAAAAAAATATTTGGAGAATAGATTTTGGTGGGTTTAGCAACAAAGGCCACAGTTTACGCCACTGTAAACCAGAGGGTAAAAATGCCGCACAAGATAAAAAACAAGCTATGACTACAATAAAAGAAAAATCGTGACCAAAGAATGACAAGATTCTATCAGTATATAGAATAAAGGAGATAAAACCTTATTATTCTAGGGTCATTAAATGTTGCTGTCTTAGTCGATAAAGGTTGACCACACCAAAAGATAAAAAAACAAAAGGAGTGCACTTTGTATCATGCTGCTACAGATTGCAGAGATTTGGTGTACATCATTTCCAAAACATAGAGGAAAAAGTGAGAACCTGTGAAGTCAATCTCTAGAAACATAAGCCTTGATTCAACTACCTTTAGAAATATATTTCTTTCTGACCATAATACAAAGACTGCTTGATTTGCACATTATTTTTATTTTTTGGGGGGAAAACACAACAAAAAATATTCCAAATCAATGTTATTCAAACCTTATTGGTTTCCTTTTTTTTTCTGTTAAGAAACAGCAATTTTAAACTGGTTGACAGATCTGAAAGCATCCATCTGGATGAAAATTACAGGAAATTAACCTTTTGTAATAGTTTCTACATCCCGATTTTTGTTGTTGTTTTTTTTTTTTGTTTTTTTGTTTGGGAGGAAGGGAGTTGTTCTATTTCTTTCTACTTTTATTCCGATTAATGCAATAAGATTTTAAAAGTAAAAATAGGTGAAAGAGCCACACAGATGCTGATCACCACTTTAAGGCCATTAAACTTACAAGATGGGTCTGACTTATTTTCTTACTTACTATTTATGTTCACATTTTATCGAAGATGTAAGTCATAACAGTCGTGGAATTTTTTTTTTTTCGCATGCAAGTTGTCTAAATAGCAAAAATGTCGCGTATTGAGCTTTGTTCCCTTGCACAGCTTACACACTGAATTTCACCGGACAGTATTGAATAGTAAGCTGGACCAATCTTTAGCTTGAGTATTATGGATAGAGAAAACCTGCAGTATAACTTAATAAGGCAATATTTTAAGTTTGTGAAAAAGGCATGAAACTACCTCTTAGTCTCTCCTTTTGCTTTGTTAATGTAGTGCGAGGTACAGTGTATTTGTAGCTGCAGAAGATATTTCCAAAGTGAAAGATCCAGATTTCCATAAAAAGAAAATCAATAAAGTGTTAAAAAAGGAGGAGCAATGCAACTGACTGATATCCCTGCGGTGAGAAAGTTTTGCTGCCTATTTACAAAAACCACAGAATTTGATGATAGGCTCTCTAACAGTCATACAACATTGAATTCCAATTTGGGCAGGGGGTGGGGAGGAGAGGGTGTAACATAAGTTAATGGGCATCCCACTCTCTCTCTCTCTGTCTCTCTCTCTCTCTCTCTCTCTCTCTCTCTCTCTCTCTCTCTCTCTCTCTCTCTCTCTCTCTCTCTCTCTCTCCTCTCTCTCTCTCCCTCCCTCCTCTCCTCTCTCTCTCTCTCTCTCTCTCTCTCTCTCTCTCTCTCTCTCTCTCTCTCTCTCTCTCTCTCTCTCTCTCTCTCTCTCTCTCTCTCTCTCTCTCTCTCTCTCTCTCTCTATCTCTCTCTCTCTCTCTCTCTCTCTCTCTCTCTCTCTCTCTCTCTCTCTCTCTCTCTCTCTCTCTCTCTCTCTCTCTCTCTCTCTCTCTCTCTCTCTCTCTCTCTCTCTCTCTCTCTCTCTCTCTCTCTCTCTCTCTCTCTCTCTCTCTCTCTCTCTCTCTCTCTCTCTCTCTCTCTCTCTCTCTCTCTCTCTCTCTCTCTCTCTCTCTCTCTCTCTCTCTCTCTCTCTCTCTCTCTCTCTCTCTCTCTCTCTCTCTCTCTCTCTCTCTCTCTCTCTCTCTCTCTCTCTCTCTCTCTCTCTCTCTCTCTCTCTCTCTCTCTCTCTCTCTCTCTCTCTCTCTCTCTCTCTCTCTCTCTCTCTCTCTCTCTCTCTCTCTCTCTCTCTCTCTCTCTCTCTCTCTCTCTCTCTCTCTCTCTCTCTCTCTCTCTCTCTCTCTCTCTCTCTCTCTCTCTCTCTCTCTCTCTCTCTCTCTCTCTCTCTCTCTCTCTCTCTCTCTCTCTCTCTCTCTCTCATATATATATATATATATATTTTCTCTCCTTCCACTTCTTTCTTTTCTTCAATGTCCATGCTCCTTCTATCTGCAAGAAAATTGCAAGAGAATCTTGCATTTTGATACTCCACTTGCACTGATTTAGAGTGTTTCCTATAAAATTTTAATTTTCAAAACAAAATTATCTGAGAAGCAAAAGCTGCAGATCAAGAGATTAAAAGTTTTCATGCGAATATCCATATGCATATTTCTTTTTAATTTGAAAACATGCACATTCTCCCCAGACACAGTGTATGTAAGCAGATAAACTTAACTGTTGAAATATTGTAACAACATGAGTTATGTCGAATCAAGAAGCCAAAGGTGTTAAAGTCCAAATAAAAAAAAATAATCAATCAATGGCAAACTAGCAACTTTTTTCAGACAGAAAGGAGGGTGCGGTTCCTTGGAATTGAAGCACTTACTTCTTACCGGTGAAAAAACTAATTCACATCTCTGTAATATATTTTCACTTGCTATAGTCAGAATGAGAAAAGATTCAGAAAAAAAATGGTAGCTTGAAACTAAGTTTTAAGACTCATGTTCTATAAATCAAAATGCTTTCCCCTTTATCAATAAGTCCATTCCCTAAGAAAATGAGTCACTAGTAACCCTCAAAATTTAATGAAATGATTAAAAAAAAAACTTCTTGAGGCATTACATGTGACATCTTCGCTAAAGAATGATAGTCATATATTTAAACTAAGGTTTTGGGGCATGACATATAACTCTATTATTCTCAGGCAGTGATATGATTACAGTGTATCCAAAAATTCGAAAATAGCAGAGGTACAGCACAAGGTCAAAAGCAATTAAAGATTACAAAAAAAAAAAAAACTTTGTCATTAGATTTGTAAAGGAGCTTTTTTCTACTGATCATATCTTGAGCCCCGGACCATCAATGCAATTAACAAATAGAAGAATCTCCTATCTTTAAAAATGCAAAACTGGGGCCTGTAGTTTAAAAACAGGAAAAAGATTTTTGGACTCAGGCTAGAAAAGCCAATAGCCTCAGTCAGAGAAAACATACTGATGCGCTGTCTGGTAAAAATCTAAAAATATTGTTCTCTTTGAGTTTGATACTAGTTGTTTCTAACGTCTCTTGGGATCTTACCTGAACGCAAAGGTGTTTAAAAAGAAAACTCTTTATACCATCAGAAGAATATAAAAGCAAAATTGAAAATAAAATTACCAGGCATATAAATACAATACATAAATCTTTAATACAAAGTTAAGTGCATCACATTTTACTGTTGCATCCACCTATTTCTTTTTTTCACACTGCACAGAATTATACAATCAAGCAGATGTCGCATGTTAAACATAACATTTTGATCAGGTAGGAAGGCAGGGTTTACAAGGTAACTGCACAAGAACACTCGTTTTGAAAGGTGTGCAGGGTTTTATATTATATAATACATAATTCATGTATTTAAAAAAATGTAAGAAAACCAGGCATGAAATACAGTTAATGCATTATAACGTTGTTTAAGAAAAATAGAAGATAAATAGCATAGTGAAATACAAATGTCTAAATCAATTCATTCTGCTCTGCATTTTTGCCCTCATCGATTTCACAACAAAAAAAAATTGTACATCAAATGTTAACAAAATATTTACTAAAATATTAAAAGAAGAACAATTTCAACTTAATTTTTCAATAACATGAAAAACAAAAGTAATACATAAACAAAGTGGAAGACAAGATCGTATAGACTTTTGTGGTAAAATATAGAAAAAAAATTACTGAGAAGCACGGTCTTTGCACTTCTTTCTTTTTCTTCAGAAATTTTTAATATGACAGCATTTCAGCATATTTCCATTTTAGCTATCTAATTCTGATTAATCTTAAACTGCTAGACAGGAAAATATCTGGGAGGGGGAGATTGAAACATTTAGTTGAAAAGAAGACAACTTGAGCCCCCATCTCCCCCTTTTTTATTCTTTTTTCTGCAACAAGATAGTAACACATAATTATAATGGCACATGGAAGAAAGGATGACACAAATCTAATATTCATTTTTCAATGGCAGAGAAAAGGAAAGATAGCCCCTCTATAACAACTAAGGAACCATTTTTCTCCCTTCTGCCTTAATTAAGATTGAAAGGGCTGCCAGTTCTAGCTGACGATCAGAAGACGCTAAGGAACACATTCTAAAGACGGGAAGCCAATATGTTAAGTTATTGTAGCTTGACATAAGAACAATGAAAGACAAAACTTTATGGCATGCCAGTGAGTGTCCTTCAATCCGTTGCAGTTTTCTGGAGAAAGCAAAAATACTGGCGTGACAATGAACTAAAAAAAAAATAAATATTGTAGATTGGGAAAAAAAAAATTATTCATGCTTTTTGAGTTATCATGTTTATATTCTTGAAGCCCTTTTTAAAGAGGACATATCTTTCTTTATACAAAGTCTTAGCATATGAATGATATAAATGATTATCTTTAGAATTTGTAGCCTTGTTGTAAATATCTGTAAAAATGTTTCAATCATTAAATTATGAGTGGGGGGAAGGGACACATGGACATTGTCCAGGTGCAAGAGGGGGGTGGGGGGGACCTCAAGCAATCTAAATCTCACTTTAAAATTCTCCTTGAAAACCAAAACACATTGAACACTATAGAGAGACAATTTATCTCTGCATCATGCAATAGATTGCTGCATTCTTGAGAGAAAGCTACTAATTTTGCCAATGTAATTGACAATTACTTATTTCACAAAATGAAAGTGAAACTTTTGTCATGACATTATTGTATATTCGGAGTTCAAATGAAAAATATAAACGTTGCTTTACTGCTATGAAAAGGGCATAATTACAAAATTCTCAGCACAGAAAAAAATGGAGCCAGTGTGATGATTCTCGTCAAGTGGTTATTAAAACACAGGACATAACCACAGAAAGTACAAGAATCACATGCAGGTGTGATATTATAAAAGAATCAGAGCTCTCAATTCATACAAAAAAAAAAGGCAAAATTTCATATTGTAACTCATTACAGCAATACTAATGATGAGATGATGATGTGTATGAAGATGTTGATAAGGTTCATCATGAGTTTGCATGAGTAAGTGTGAGCAGGTAATAGAGAAATTGTATAGTGTCGGGTTGCAGGTAGTGTGAGAAGCACTTGTTCTTATTTACCCTCTAGCAACAATGTAACCAGCCCCCTTCCCCAACCTCTCACCCCTAAAAAAACATTACATAACTATCTTCAGCCGGATACAAAAAGCCAAGAGTGAAAAGCATGAGACCTAAAGTCCATAAAAGTTACTAATAATAATCAATTGACTTTGATCAGAAGTCTTTTACAATGAATTTGAACTCAAGAGTCTGCTGCAAATACAATGTATCCACTGGTTCATCGTATGTTTTCCTACATCACCATCTCAGACAGGGAGATCAATTAACTTTCTGCACAGGCTATTGCATAGGTTTAATAGTCTCAACTATCACATCTGCAAATTTTATGCCAATTGATTCCCAAACAAATGCAAATTATTTGTTTTCTATATATAATTGTTTTTTTTTAGTCAAAAAACTTTTTATTGCATGCTTGAAGATATTTTTTTTTATATCTACAGAGCAATGCCCTGGATCTCCTATTGAACATCTTTGTACCTGTGTGCGAGAGCAGAGTGCTTACACTGTTAAGAAGGGCAAAGAAAAGCCAACAATGTTTGAGATATTTTTCTTCACGTTCTCTTCACAATGCTTGCACTACTTTCGGTCTTCACAAAGTAAGGAGGAAGGACAATCATGAAGATATTCCGGTCCAAACATCAATGTCCACCAGTATTTTCTAAGACTTCAATCATGTAGGGAAACAGAGGAAAGGGTAGGGATAAACCATTCACAAAAATATTGTGTTCTCTAAGTAACCCTGGGAAACGAAAACACAAGCACTTTTCCACTTCGAAACACAAAGATATGATTATCAGACATCCAAAGAGAATCAGACCAAAGTCCATATGTTGACATATTGAGCGTCTGGTACCAAATAATACCAATCGTAATCAATCATTTCCATGGTCTGAGAAACGACAATCAAGTAAACAATCCTATTGGTATACCCTACTTGCGATGTATGCAATAATGACAGATCTAATGTTTTAATACAGACCTGAATGAGAATTGATCATTATGATCAAGCAAAAGAAATTCTACATCTGTTGTTCATTTTTCTTCTGCCTTTATATACCTGGTTTTCCTTATCTCTGCAGATTTTCCAGGGTTTAATGACATCATGACCAAAGATAAAAAATTGGAACATTTTCAATCAGTGAACAATTCATCAACTCTATCCAATGAACACTCGAAACATGCAAAATCAAATTGCAGTTATTCAAATCACCTATCTCATTGTGCATAGATAAATGTATAAAAGGGAGTTTCAAAATTGTCTGTAACTGATCACATTATAATAAAAACATACAACCTAACACTCTACACATTGCACCTGAAAAGGATTCTCTCATCATAGAGCTCTTATTGTCAAATACAGTTTGGAATTAACACCTTTTCAACTGCACATACTCATAGCTGCTACTGGATTTTTTTTTATTATTATTTTCATGTACATGATGTGCTTGTTGCTAATCAAATTTTTAGGGTAAATCTAAATATTGCATTTAAACTATTTAACATGCAGTCTGACATACATGCAGATATGGGCACTTTATGGTTCTTTGAAGAAAAAAAAATTTTAATTTCTTGCTATACACTGAAAATACTCCCAAACTGTGTAAAAATCACAAGGCATTCATAAGGATTCTCTCTACAATAGGCGATAATTTGACTCCCACAAAATGAATAAAACATACACACACATTCAACTAACAAAGCACTGAAGCCTTGAGCCCTGCGCATCAGTTTTGCCACGTATTCTCATGTAAAGAAAATGTTCTAACTTAGAAACATTTCACTCTCAAAGCTTTGTGGAATTGATTCTGCAACACACTTAGATCTGTCTGCTGGCTAAGGACATCAAATAATCCTCTAATCCTTATCTTTTGAATTTTTCAACAAATTCTCTTTCCTTAGTACAAAGAGATCTCCAATATTTACAAAAAGTGATATACAAGCAATCAAACAATGTTTGTGATGGGATGATTGAAAAATATTCTAATCTTCAGAAGACTCTCAACTTCCCCCATTTTTGATGAATTCATTCATTGGGAGGCTGTTTGCTGTAATACTAGTCATTGAGGAACTCAATCCCAGAAACAAGGACAAAACTGAAAGCTCAAAATATATTCATGCATAGCACACTAGAAAAGAAGCCAGAGTTTTAAATAACAACTAAACTTACAGGTTTATTTGTATTAATGTGCTATAATGAAAATTTCTCACACATGTATTTTTGTTATCATTGACGCCACAGGAAATGTAACTTTTTTTTCTCTCATATGGAAACCTTTATGAAATTCCTTCAAAAGCATCAGAATAGATACAGGCAATTTGGCAAGACACTATTCTCACTTTCATAGCAAAAAGAAAAATGTTTTCATGATTTTTCACAAACAGGACTTTCTGATATTCCATCCTTTCACACCACAAAAATATCAAATGTTTCAAATCCATAAATAGTTAGAGACTCTTGTTATGTGCAAGATGGCATTTTATCTTTCTCATGAGTTTATCATATGTGGAGGAAAAAAAAAACATAAGACATTGCAAAAAAAAGTGTCACATAAAATAATTTCATACCATCCAGCTAAGACAGCAACACAACGTAGGTGAAATGAATTGTGCCATGCTGATGGCCAGATACACTGGCTGCTGTTGAAGTTTGTAACTACGAGCTGGTATATCAGATAAGACATAAAATACGGTAGAATCAGCGAAGCCAGCTGCAGTTGTGATCAAACTTTTCACTATTCACGGTTTCCTCCTGACGCTCACACATGCACACCCTAGGTCAGTCAGTTGGGGCAGTAAAAACATTCTTGGTGTAAAGTCGTCCAGCCAAGTTGGTGGCTCACAATGTGGAAATGATCTCTAAAAAGAATTCTGAAATGGTAAGGAAATAAACATTACAATTCAGAGAAATTCTTTGCTTCTAATTACAATGTTCACATAATTCATCTAATGAGGAACATATGAGTGTAGAGAGCCAAAAATTGAGCTAAAATAATCTTTTCAATGAGTGGATGAGGGAGGGGTGTCAAAATTATCTTCATTATATGTCTTAT